>PISX010012633.1:0-59919 GCA_004024625.1 Mellivora capensis
TTGAGGATGTTGAACCAACCTTGCAGCCCTGGAATAAATCCCACTTGGTCGTGGTGGTATTATTCCACATTTAAAAAGTGAGCTATATGAGGTCTACTTTTCTTTACATGTGACCAGGCAAAGATTATCAAAGATAATTGAAGATTATCACCACAAACATCTTTGTGGTGCTCTGCATTTTGGAAGAATTAACACAGTTGAAAGGACTGTAAGAATCCCTTATCCCTGGAGAACTGATCTCCTTGGTATTCTTTGCATTCATTTTTTAGTTATCTAAATTCTTCCTTAACCACCAAACTAACTGTCGTGACCTAAGCATCCTAGATGTATGCTAAGTAGGACATAAAATGCAGTTTCCAGTCCTTCCAGTGCTTTTGGAAGACAGCTGGAAACTACGTTGTTTGCGGAGCTGAAAACTCTGTTTCCTTTCACTGATGGCTGAGGTAATCTCCCTATAACCCTTGCCCTGTTTCTCAGGTAGGGAGATGGAGACCCAGAGTTGCCCGGGTTACACTGGTTGAAAATAAAATACTGGCCAGTGGGTCGGTGGGATAAAGTTACGTGCGAATTGTGACACTTTGGACCAACAGGGATTCCACTTTCAGTGGAAGCTCCATGCAGAAAGTCTGGGTTCCTTTTAAAAATGATGAAATATTTCAAACATAGAAAAGTACAAAAAATTTGCCCCCAGGGCATCACAGCCTCCGTCTTTGTGCTTTCTCTTAGGCAGAAGCCATGCGGGAGCAGGAGACAGGGTTTGGCAGCCTGGGCTGGGGCTGGGCCTGGTGAAGGAGCTCCACCGCTGTGGAGGAATAGCCATGCATGGGGGGGAACCACAGCCCAAATTAAATAGAAGTGAACGTGTGCCATGTTTGTTTCAGAATATGTTTTTTGTGTCCCAGCCTTAAGAATGATGGCCTGAGGTCTATTGGCCTGTGTGTAATTTTACACAAATAATCTCATCCCACAGATTTTGCACTATGCTTCAACCACTTGCTTTCTTCACTTACGCTATTTACACAATTTCACTAATATAAAGAGAAGCAAAGTGAATAATAATAGCAGTGCACTGTTTTTAAAGATTTTAGTTATTTCTTTATTTTTAACTTTTTTTAATTTATAGCATGAGGAAGGGGAGGGGCAGAAGGAGAAGAAGAGAGAGAATCTCAAACAGACTCCATGCTGAGTATGGAGCCTGATGTGGGGCTCGATCTCACAACCCTGAGATCATGACCTGAGCTGGAATCAAGAGTTGGTTGCCCCAGTAGCAATGCATTTTTAATTATTCTAGCAGTAGGGTAATAAGAAGAGCTGATATATATCGTGCACTATGTACTGGGTGAGTTCCAAGCCCTTATGCCTAGTACTGCACCAGTCCTGTCTTTGCAGTGATGTGGAGTCTATCTTATGGCTAAGTGTGCATGTGTGTATGCATGTGTTTAATTCAATGTGCACTCTTCTCTGAGTGCTGTTTTAATATGAGGATGCATGTTACTTCATCACTTCAGGAAAACCTTCAGTCATCATCTCTTCAAATATTGCTTCCCTGCCCCCTTTTCTCTTGCCTTCTGCAGTCAATGTGCTTTGGAACTTCTCATTCAATCCTCACATAAGGACCCTTTATGTTTACCATGCCCTTAGAATCCCTTGCTTTATGCTGGGAACGTGGACCAAATAGATTTCTCATTGCACCAACTCCTTATTCAGAGGAGTCTAATCTGTTCCGTCTGTGCCAGGAACTTTAAACTTTAAGAACTTTTGATTTCCAGAAATTCTATTTTTCTGTCACATCTGACTGTTTTTCTTGCATTCAAATATCTTTTTTCTTTTATTACAGTGTTGATTTCTATTTTTTTAATGGTTTGTCTTTCAGATAATTGTTTTATTAATGAATGTCCTTAGGTTTTCACAGTCGGCAGGGTTGTGTCTGCTTCACTGTGCTTAGGATGGGTGGTTTCCTCAGGCATTTTGTGATCTTTTGATTATGAGCTCAAATTAAGAAGGCCTCCCTCTCCTCACTCTGTGCACTGTGGAAAATTTTATATAGTTTGTGTTATTCAAGTGAATTCAGAGCTTTGTGTATTTATTTCTGTTGAGTCAGGTGGTATAAATTTAGAGCCCAAACTCATATGAAGTGCTGGCAGAGATAGATCAATTTTCTTGCTAGTTTTTAGGGCAGATGGGAGATCTATTTTCTCATTTACCTTTCACTGATGGTGAGATATTTGGAGTACTAGTAGTGGTCTCATTTATAATTCCTGGTTTATTTAGGCTTAAGGTCTTCCCTCCAGGTCTCATGTGGGCATTAACAATCAAGATTCTGTTATTTCTGGGTTTAATAAACCCACTGAAGGCCAGGTACACCGTGTGTTCACATGCTTCACCTTCTAGTTTTTAAGTCCTTATTAATTCAAGGGTGTATCTTATCCTATCTTTTAAGTTTTGGGTGAAGATGATCCTTCCTTCCTTCCTTCCTTCCTTCCTTCCTTCCTTCCGTCCTTCCTTCCTTCTCCCCTGCCTGCTTGCCGCCCTTCCTTCCTTCTTTCCTATTTTCCTTCCTTCCTTCCCTCCTTCCTTCCTCTCTGTTTTTGCATTATCTTTATCTGCCATCTTATCAGACCTAGGATTGTTAAAACAGGTTTGTATGCTTTGGCATTGCCTTAGCACACTGAGAAAATGCAGTTAGAAAAAGTGCAGCTGTTAGAGATAATTAGTGACAGAATCATAACCTAACACTGTCATCCTCCACATTAGCAAGTCAAACAGGTAGCCAGCATTTTGTAGGATCCATTTGAGTATGAAAAGTCTCTATGGAAATGACTTATTTGGTAGAATTTTTATCTTGAGCAGAATTATAAACAAATCTTGGGACCATTTGAGATTAGTAACAAGTCAGTGAAGTGCAAACCAGAATGCTAAAGGAATCAGAGCAGGGGGCATGGATGGCATGGCCAATTTAGGAAAGAAGCATCCAGGTTGGAAGCCTGGACAGCCAGGCCAAGGAAAGGTGTTTCTCTGGACCATGTTGGCTAATGAGTCTCACCTGTACCCAATGTTTCTCTTTTGCAGTCTGTTTTTTTCTAAGCAATGTGTATCTCCCTAACCCCATTTTCTACAGAGTGCAGAGTCTTAACAAGAGACTTCACCCTCTTTATAAAATTGAAAATGAGAAAAAGCTCCTCTAGTTATTCTTAAGAAGAAAGACTGAGACAAGTGGGACTTTGACCAACCAAGACCACCACAATTCAGCTTTCTAGGGCTTTCTGCTTTCTAGAACAAATGGGTTAAAAAATCCACTTAGGGAACACTTTCCTTAAAAAAAAAATACCCAGTGAATTAGTTTTCTATAGCAGCTGTAACAAATTACCCCACCAAGTTAGTGGCCTAAACATTACAAATTTGTTATCTTACAGTTTTGCAGGTCAGCAGCACACAATGGGTCTCATGGGCTACCATCAATGTGTCTGCTGGCCTGTCTTCCTTTCTAGAGCTTAGGAGGGGAATCTGCATTCTTGCCCGTTCTGGTTGTTGGCAGACTTCAGTTCCTTGGGGTTCTTGGCTATCAGCTGAGGGTTGCACTTCTAGAGGCTGCTCATATGTTTTAGGTCATGAATCCCTTCTTCCATCTTCACAGCTGGCATTGGCAAACAGTCTCTCTCACATTTCACTGCCTTCTGGTCGCTTCTGGTATGTCCTCTCTCTGATTGACTCTTCGGACTTCCTTTTCCACTTTAAGGGTCCAGGTGATTAGATTAGACCTACATGGACAATCCAGGAAAACCCCCCTATTTTGAGGTCTCTACCCGATATATTCAGAGGTTCCAGGGAATAGGACATGGGAATTGTGGGGGATCACTAGTCTGTTCCCGCAATGGCGCAATAGAGCAAGGAGAAATGTTATAGACTACGATATCAATTGTCCTGGCAATTTATCAAGAGAAATCTAATCAATTTTTAAACTCATTTTCTAACTGTTCACCTTTGACCTATTAATCTTCCTATCATCAGTAACATCCCAATGATGGACATGTTATAGACATGTCTGAATATCACAAGCCAGAAGGGCAAGAAACAGGGAGATAAAAGTGAAAAATAGCACGTAATCTTGTAAGTGGAATGTGAGAGCATGTTGAGTGGCCACATTGTTGCCCAGTGCTACAGTTCTTGAGTCAGTATGATCCATCTGCATGAAGGAAACAAGGAGTTATTCTGGACCAATCAGGGCCATTCTGGGGAACTTCTAGAATTGGACAAGGAAGAGTAACTACATCTCTTACTTTGGCTGCAGCCATCAGGGTAATGTGAGCCCAACATACTCATTCTGAGTCCTCTTTCTCCTGCAGGAGACCAATGGAATCCCCTGGGACCCAGGGCACAGAAGCCAGGATGAGTGGGAGAGGAGGTAGGGCACGTGGAGGAGGAGGTGGGAGAAAGCTGGAGCACCACAAGAAGACTATGGATTTCTGGACATAGTTAATTCCAAGGCAGGTTTCAACCCCTTCTTTCCATCTAATCTATTCTACTCATGCATCCGTCCAGCACCCTTGCATCCATCATCTGCCCGCACTTCTAGGTACTTATGTGTCATCCAGCTCTCATCATCATCCATCACTCCCATTTGATCTGGCATGGGTTGTCTGAGCACAAGGGGATTCTGACTAATGTACTCATTGTTTGGCTGAACCCTTGTATTTTACAGGTGAAGAACCTGGACCTTGGGAGGGAAGGCACTTGAGCAGGTTTCCCTCTGACATCAGGGCACGCATTCCTGCTGTCCCTCAAGAGTTGCCATGTGCTTCCTGACTATCTCTGTGTCTGTCTGGGCATTCAAGCACCTTCCAAATTTTAATTTGACTTTCATATGTTAACTGAGCTTCCCTTGGGAGGAAAAACAATTGCAAATAGCCTGTTTGCCTTAGGGGGGTTTTTGTTGTTGTTGTTTTTGAATTTCAAATGTCAAACTGTTATTTGGTTCTGAAACAAGAGACTGGGAAGGGTTCTGCACAGATGCCTGGCCCATGAAGCCACTTTAATGGGTTGAGGGGCACTCATGTGTCCTTACTGGGTGAAAGGAATTCAGCCCAAGAGAGGATTTGAGAGAGTCCCAGCTGTGCTCTGCTGACTGCTAGCTGTGTGATCCTGGGTGAGCTATTTAAATTCTCATTTCAGCCTCCACGTAAGTATGAGGGTGAATAATAACCAAACTTATTTTGCTAAGTTGTTGTGGGGGTGTAAATTGTGCCTAACATAGTGTTTACTGCACAGTAAGAACTGTTTAAATTGTTATTGTAATTTAACAGAATTTAACCCCTTTGGAGGAAGGATCTCTTTACTAATGAAGAAATTATGTTAAAATCCTATCTTGGAACCAGGGACAAAGAACATAGCTACGCTCTCTCACTTACTGCCTTAGGTTTCAAACTGTACTCATTTTTACAAGGGTATGCACTGGAAATACACTGAGAACCCTTGATGGTACCTGCTGGTTTCATTTCTTTTGAGTACTTCATTGGCAGGCATTCTGCGCACTGTTTCTACATTTCCACACAACAAAGTTTATTCACTCTGCAGCCCCTAATTAGCTGTTTTGGTTAGGACTGGGGTTGTTTTCTGATCTCATCGATATACTGTTGGAGCCATGAAAGAACACTGAGGGTTATCCTGGTACATCAATTCTGAAGTTGTCCCTTTTCTACTAGGGCACAGAATTTTTGGAGTTACCACATAACTAATCATCACATATATGGGATTGATAAGAAAGTAAACAATAGGTGAGAAGAAACAAAAGTAATACGTTTGCCAGAGGTCATTGTAAAAAGGGATGGGGAACCTGCTTTGTTGACTTCTCCTTTGATTGGTTAATTTAGATACAGAGTCCCTGTCCACGAATGAAGACTCTACCTTCATGGATGGAGGTCCAATACCTTCTTTGCTCCTCTTTTAGGTTTTTAATACTAATATCCGTCTCTTAGAAACATACCATGCATAAAGTGAGACTATATGCATTAAAGAAACGTGCTTTAATACACTTTCATTGAATATTCTTTGGGAAAGCCTAGTAGTCTGGGATCATCTGACTAAGCATATGTTAGAGTTAACAGTAGTAGAATCCATTAACCACATTCCATTAGAAACATAAGCCACATGGAGGGCAAAATGAAATATACTGCAGGGGGGGGTAAAAAAAAGAGCATGCTCTTCTGAGATTTTGAGATTGTAGGAATAGAAGGAAAATAGAAGTCTGAAAATTTCCTGGTCTAATGACCCCATATGTAGTTTTGCAAGTTATATCACTTTCAAGGAATAGACCTAAGTGGGAGAAGGATCATTATGACTCAGTGAAAAGTCAAACTTACAGACCATTATTAATGTAATGCAATTGTATTGTTTGAACTTCTTGGTAACCACAAGGCAAATAACAGCAATATTCGAGAAACCTTTTTCGCCTGCGCTAACAATAGTAAAACATAATAACCTGAATGCTGGGGAAATTATAGCAGAGCATAACCCTTATATTCCTGGGGGCATAGTAAATCTGTTCAACCATGTTGGAAAGCAGGGGTGGGGGGGTCAGGGACATCAGGAGCAACAGGAAACTACATTAAATTTTACTCACTATGTTTAGATAGAAAGCTTCATCTTAAGACAATGTTCAAAGAGAAACAGTGGACAGATAAAGCTATTTCTTGCTTTGAGAATTGGTGTGAGTCCTGTTTCTTTATCTTGACCCCCCCACCCCGGAAACATATTTCTTCCTTCCTTCCTTCCTTCTTTCCTTTTCTTTTCCCTTCTTCAGAGAACATTTGCCAAATGGCAAACATTGAAAGGGCCAACAGCCAGGAAAAAGTTAACAAATTATTCTTCAGGTTTTAAAGATATTGATTGATTGATTGATTGAGCAGGAGGCGGGGGAGGGGCAGAGGGAAGGAATCTCAAGCAGACTTGGCATCGAATGCAAAGCCAGATGAGGGGCTGAATTTCACAACATTGAGATCAAGAGCTGAGCCGAAATCAAGAGTCAGGCGCTTAACCTACTGAGCCACCCTGCCGCCCCTGTTCTTTATTTTTTAAAGTATGAAAGGATTACATGAAATCAAGATAGCAGTTTGACAAACATGGAGAGTTAGAAGAAAATTGTCTTCATTGGGATGACAAGTCTGACAAGGAAAAGACAGGAATTTGGAACAAGAAAATGTGTCACGGCTAGGGTTTTTAAGAGCTATCTACTGAAAAGTTTTCTTTAATCACCTCTCTGATATTATTTTCATGTAAAACATTTAAATAAAAATACAATGTAGGTATAAATTTAACTGTATAATTGAAGAACTAAATATTGATTGCTGCCCGTATGTTCTGAGTCGTGAAAATTCCTGCCGATACATCAATAAGATGTAGGGAGGACATCTGAACAATTGATGACTTGAAAGGGTATCATACCCATGTGGCCTTATTTTCATAAATTATATACATATATTCATTTTTTTGTAAATAACATCCTATCTTTTTCTCATCATCTCACATTTTCATTGACAGGGTCCTGAATTCATTCATCTGACCAGCATGAATGGTTAGAACTTACTGCATCAGATAAAACCAAGATCAAAGAAGAAAAAGCCAGAGTCTCACCATAAGAAGACTCCCATCTATGTTATTCAATATATATTTTAATTAATATCATGAGTAACATGAAGGACTTACTTTGGTGAAAAGGATTCGCAGTAAAAAATGGAAGGATACATTTCTCATGGGTGCAGTGTGCGACACAAACCGTAGACGTGGCGTGAGGAGATAAGAACCAGACTGCAGAAGGGAAATCTTGATTCTCCCCTTAATCTTATTACTTCCTAGCATTTAGACCACCTGATTTGTTGCTACCCTTCCTTCTTTCACACTGTCATTTATTCATCTACTAATTCTCCCACTGCTCAAATATAGCCAGTGAGGGTACAGAAATGAATGATCTGGTTCCTGTCTTCAAGAGCCTCATGTTCTAATAAGGGAGATGGAAGATAACAAAAAAGCTTTGGCACAGCTATGACACGAAGAGTTTGGAAAGTTTAACAGGGACAGAGGGAGAAATGGCTAAGTAGGCTTCGATTTCCTTACACCTGCGGTAACTGTGTCCAGTTATCCATGAAGGTGAAAGGTGGGGTCTCGCACACATTCACCTTCGCTGTGTGAATGGGTCAGCGGCTTTATCATCCCAAAGGGTAGCTCTTTGCAATGGGTCTTCGCCCTGGGAAGACCTACCTGGGGTCATTTCAGTCTTGCCCTGCTTCTCCAGGAGCTGGGAGCTGTTCACCGTTCTCTAAACAAGGGATGATTTCTCACACAGCTGAGCCAGCCAGGAACAAGCTTCCCCTGCTTGGGAAGAGGCTTCCTTCTGTTTCTGACAGGAGCCCTCCTGGCTCCCTCTGCTCTGTCCTCTGTCTAATGAGCTACTCCTCATGGGGCAGACCCAGTTCAAGCAACACTGTAAAACCTCCTTGGGGCTCCTAATGCAGGCGGTGACCTCACTCTCTGTACTCCTGGTGCTTTTGCCCCACCTCTGGTAAAGCACTCGTCAAAGCCACACATCTGTCTCATACGATCTTGTCTTTCTCGTTCCCTCATTGCCAGCACCTAGCAATGTGCCTTGGTAAATGTTACTTATAAAAATGAATGTATAGGTAAAGAGCATATTACTCAATGAAAAAAAGCCAAACACACGAATGAGTGATCAAATTAACGAGTCAGTAAATTATTGAGCAGTGACTGAGGAAATGAGGAAATGTTGGAGTGGTAAATTGTATAGTTATTTAATTAATGAATGCATGGATGCATTATTTAGTAAGCGAATAAATAAATGGATAGCTAAGCTACGGGAGCTCACTGCAGCTTCTTTCCACATCAAAGAAGAGACGATTTCCTCCACTCTCTCGCGTGCCTCCAGGATTTTATTGGACACATAAGCTTTCACCTTTAACAGCTACTTTCTCCCATTATCCTGCTGCACATAGGATTTTTGCCTAAAGGATCGAGAACAGCTCACCTTTTAACTATTCTAGACAATTTGCAATTATAATATGCAACAAAGTTACAGTTTTGACAATATTTCACAAACCTTATCTTATGACTAATATGACAATTTAAACACAGCCCCCTGTAAAACGCCCAGTTTCCGCCCCCCCCCCCACCTCCTTCTAGCTCTGGATAATAGAGAAATGACTTTCGGAGTATATCCTGGCTCATACCTTACATGGGCTTTAGGGGACTTTGATATGTAAGAGACAACATCAACTTAGAAGAAAATGATCTCTGTTATTTCAGTAAAAATTACTCAAATGAAAGCAGGCTTGTAGCATTTCATTTGCATTAACCAAAGCAGGAACCCATTAGCTTCAGAAATGGCGTGGCATCTGGGGCGGCCACCAGAAGGCCATGCCTTGTGTTTGCAGAACAAAACTGCAAATAATCTCGATTGTGAAGATTGCATGGGGGGGTAATAATTTGGTATTTTGGATACCCATTTCTCATGCAGCCAGGAGCTTCTCACAAGCAAATCAGTGGGTTAAGATTAAGACTGTCGACAGAGACCAGTCTCGGAGCGCCTGATGGAATGGGAACCACGAACTTTGCAATGGTCAACAGATACCGAATTTGTAAGATTCCGTTACCGTGTTCTTCGTGTAACTGAGTAATAAGGCGAGGTCTCTGTGAATACAGTGCTCACCAGCTCCATTGCAGACGATAATAATGATGACCTTGATCACTGCTTTCACAGCTCAAACACCCTCCATTCTTCCAGTGTCCTTTATCGTTTCCAGACCTGCTTCAAAAAACACTTATCCCTGAACAATATAAAGCATGCACTTTAAAGAAATGTGGGAACTAGACGTAAATTATCCATTGTCTCATGCCAGTACCTAGGGTTCTCTTCTTTCTCCTTTCCAACAGTCCAGGTTTGCTGTAAACACATTTGCTTCCCGCTTGTATCATCTCGTATGTTGACAGATTGCGTTTAATAAAAGCATTTTGAAGAGCGTCATGGTTTTCAATTATTGTAAGAATCCATGGGCTATTTAAGTATATTCCAAAATTTGGTTATTTGTAGTGTTTTTAACTTTCAGTTATTGCCAACATCACCGTGTGGGTGACTGGAATGCATAAAGTTCCTCCCATGTTTTGGATTACGTTCTTAGGACTGGTCTCTAAAAAAGAACATTTCAATCTAAAGTACGAGTATTTATTTACTTTTTAAAAAAAGATTTTCTTTCTTTATTTAGAAAGAGAGAGAGAGAGCGTGAGCAAGGGGAGTCACAGAAGGTGAGACCACCTCAAGCAGGCTCCCCACTGAGTCTGGAACCTAATGCGGGGCTCGATCTCACAACCCTGAGATCATGACCTGAGCCAAAATCAAGACAGAGACTTAGGTGACAGAGCCCCCCAGATGTCCCTAAAATATGAGTATTTTAAAGCATTTCTGTATTTTTTCTAAATTACAGAAAGACGTGAGTATACTCTAAATACTGAAACATTTCTTCCTCCTCAGAAAGTACTTTGTCCCTTACGTTAAATAGCGAAACAAATGTGGTTAATTTTTTTTTTTTAAGATTTGATGTATTTATTTGACAGAGAGAAAGAGACAAAGAGAGCACAAGCAGGGCAGAGGGAGAGGGAGAAGCAGGCTCCTCGCCGAGCAGGGAGCCTGATGTGGGGCTCAATCCCAGGACAGTGTCTGAGCCGACTGAGCCATTCAGACGCCTCTAGATTGGTTAATTGTTAAAGGCATTTTTTTTCCCTATGATGCTGTTCTATTCATTGTAGTTCATATGGCATTTCAAATACTCTATTCTAGGAAAATATTGACATGATAATTTTGGACCACCTTTTCCCTAAAAAGCAGTTATATAGACGAAAATATGGATTTTTTGTTTTCTTTTCTTCCGGAGGGCAGAGTGGCCCCACAGAGGAGAACATCCTGGAGTACTCGAGAACTCTGCTGTAAGGGAGACCGTTCTGATCTAGGTAACTGGGCTGGGAGTGGAATATTTCTGGAAACGTCCAGACAAGGCTTGGATGGCCAGTTCCTGGAGAGATGTTCTGGTCTTGGAAAGGTGCTCCCATTCTGGTTAGGTAGCCCAGTTCGATGTAACGCGAGCTCACTTTCTGTTCAAAAACCACAGCACGCCGGGCCCATGATATCTACCAATCTTGTATCCAGCACATGAGAGCCGCTAAGTAATTGGAAAAGTATTACATTTCCAAAGAGGCCATAAACAGAATTTGGATCAACTTTTTCAACTTTATCCTCCATTAGCACCCTTTTCAAGAACTGCAAAAAGTAACAGAACAGTGGTTTGATCTTTTTATTTTATTTCATTCTATTATTTTATTATTTATTTATTTATTTATTTATTTTGGATAGCTTGAGTTTGATCTGCTCCTTCCTTGAGTCTCTTCCTCGTCTCACACAGGACATGTCGTGAGTGAGAGACAAAGACGCAGCCGCAGATGAAAGCGCCCACGTAAGTTATATCCCCGGTGGGGGACTGTGACAGAAACGCAGAATGACTTGTCCCTTCCGGGAAGTTTTGTGAGGCAGACCGGCGTGGCCAAGGCCATTCTGACAAAGCCATACCATGCTTATTGATCTTGGAATGGAACTCCGTCCTCCTCTCACTTCCCCCCACCAGCACACTGACCCCCGTTTCTGCTGACTCACCTCCCTCGTCTTCTCCCTCATGACCTGTCCCAAGCACACGCTGGCCTCTCAGGCCACCCGAGAAGTCCTCAAGGGGACATTGGACAGCTGCCTCGAAGAAAAGAAAAATTTGTTGGAAGAGAGGGACAGTTAGGAAGTACTGTTCTCTTTGAGCAAACTCAAGAAATTTTTTGAGAGGGAGAGGGAGCTAAGCTATTTCTGTGGCTTCACATGGAGAAAGAGAAATAAAAGTGACCGAAGGGCATTCGCACGGGAAGGGGCCAGCGGTACATGGAACACGGCCCTGAAGGTAGTGAGGTAGAAGTGGATTTTGTAACTTATTGGAAACGGACTAGATGTTGTATTACTAAGTAGAGGGAAATAGGTCAGTTCAGTCCATTAGATTTTATAATTGTAGCATGGAGAAGGAAATAGGGAGCTATTGAATTTTAGCTCCTATCATCCCGGCCTAGACGGGAGAGCTACAATGTGACCCGTCATGTCATTACGATAATCGTTCAGATGGACTTCATAAACGAACGGAGATAGTCCTTTTGAAAAGAGCTTTTAGAAGTGAAAACATTTCCCCAATACACATTTTCTAGTCCGCTTGGCTGTCCCCTCCGGGCTCAGAAAAAGAAACTCAGGCAGTAGAAGCATGTTTAGCAATTGGGCCTCTTCCCAGGTTGTGAGACGTTGAGCAAAAATCCAGAGTTATTATTAGATCTAAATGGAGGCTTTTGTCAAAAGGCCTCTTGAACTGTTAGGAAATCAGAGTGCAAATTGATAATGACACACAACACTTCCCCTCCTGCCGAAGGCCGCTGAGATACCCCAGAAAGAACTCGCATGGTCTCCTGCCAACAGCATGTTGCACAACACTTGTCCTTCTCCTAAGTCAGCCTGACAACTGCATTCTTCTCTTCCTTATAAGAGGCGAAATGAGATGGATTAAAGAGGATGTTTGAACTGAGACCATTAATTTCCTAGCAGTGTGTATTCAAGTCAGATCCCTTTAGAGGAGCCTTTTGTGGTTTCATAAAATTACAACTCTGGTTATTCGGCTGCCTCTTCCAAAGCATAAATTTGGCTTCTAAAGAAAATGTACTTCATAGAAGAAAGGAAAGAAATGAGTATGTAGTTATCTTAAATATATTCATTTTATATAATAGTTCTGTTATGCAAAGAAACAATTACAGCATTAACTCCTTATTAATAAAAGAAATCATAAAAAAGTCTTCCTAAAACTTAGAAGGTTGCTTTGACTTTTATTTGAAAAAAATATAATAAAGAAGGTTTTTGCCTAACAGTTTATGAATGCTTCAAAATACTTTTTTTAAAACTGTCAGGTTTCAAAATAAATATTGGTATCTTTTCTAAAACTATTGCAATACTTTAAAAAAAAAATTTTTCAGGGGTTAGGTGAGACCCTTTTAGGGAGGAAATGCATGCGCGTGATGTCTTGCAGGGAAATGGGAGAATGGATTTCTTCACCTGCTCATCTGACCATTTCCAGTCCATTAGCTTCCCTCACACGTGTGTTATAGCTGTGAGTACGGCCCACAGCTCACGGAATGGTGATGTTAATTCAGATTCTTTGGAGACCATTTCTGTGCTCCAAACTCGTAGCACAGTACCTCATACCACGTGGCAGGAAGTCCATTTTATTTGATGAAGCCTTAAGTGTCATGCCTGGAAAAGGGAAGAGACTTACTTTGCTCGTGGGTTAGACAAACTTTGGGTTGATTTGAACTTACAGAAAATGAAACCCAATTTCTAACCTTGAAGAAAGACAACTTGGGTTTTTGGAGTCCGATCTGCCATCTGGGGATGAAGTTCAGATTTGGGGAGACAGAGTGATATTCTTAAAGACACTCTTACTATCGATCTACAGCTTTATCTCTAGGCCCAGGGCTGGGTGACTTTGAGCGGTCATCTCCACTCTCTGGGATCTCTGTTCTCTACCGAGCCCAGCTATTCCCAATGCCCACTGTATATCAGAATCGCCGCTGGAGATTTTTTTAAACATCCATGCCTGAGGCCCATCTCAGACCAAACACTTCAGAAGTCTAGTAAGCATGGCCCAGCTGTATATTTTTAAATGATTCTCCAGGCGATTCCAGAGTGAAGCTGGGATTAAACCATGGCTCTAGGTCAGCACCTCTCAAACTTCAATGTGATGGAAATGACCTGGGATCTCGTAAAAATGCAGAGTCTGATCCATCGGGTCTGGAAATTCTGCATCTGAAGCAAGAGCCCAGGTGATGCTGGCAGGCTTTGCTGCACTTGGAAGATCTAGAATTTGGAAGCTTATAAAACATGTGAAAGGCCCCACTGCAGGCCCACCAAGTTGGATCCTGTATTTCCAAGAGTGCTGGGTGATTTGTAACACAACAAAGTTTGAAAATTACTGGTGTCGATTATCCATAATAACCCCTTTGGCTCTAAAATACAAGGTCTTCCAGGGTTTGGCCTCTGCCCCCTTCCATCTTATCTCCTTCCCATCTCCCTGCGCTCGCCGTACCCTGACCACTGAGACTCCTTGTAATTGAACAAATGTGTATTGCTTTGTCTGACTTCATGCCTTTGCACTATGGGTGTGTCATTCCCATTATAGTGAAAAAATGCTTTCATTTTTAGAAAATCTGGGGATTTTTTTTTTTCTTTCAAGATTTAGGCATCAAGCCCTCCAAGGAAGTTATAGTTAATATTCCTAACAACCACACGGCCCTAGGTTAGGAGCTAACTCCACCATATTTCTTCATACTGAACTGAAATTACCCACTTATGTGCTTTACTTACCCATCTGAAATGTAAATTTCTGGAGTGGCCAAAATACATCTTATCGAGTTTTTTCCTATCTATCAAGTTTCCTGGTATACGGTATACATTTCTACTTCTATTCTTTTAAGATTTTATTTATTTAGTTTAGAGAAAGAGAGCAAGTAGAGAGAGCAGCAGAGAGAGAGGGAGGGAGAGAGAATCACAAGCAGACTCTATGCTGAGTGTGGAGCCTGACGTGGGGCTTGATCTCACAACCCTAAGATCATGACCTGAGCTGAAACCAAGTCAGACACTTAACTAAATGAGCCACGCAGGCCCCCCACGTTTACTTCTTACTGTAAATTCTAATTAGGGTAGAGATCTCAGTCGGTCCTTCCTATCCGTCTTTCTGCTGTAAGTGTTAGTAATAGGGTCAATTCAGAAGTAATTCAAGATGAATTTCCCATCATAGCCTGAATCTGGTGTGTCCTAAGGAGATATTGGAACAGGTGAGTTCTTGAAGGCTCAAGACCACCAGAATAAAGCAGCTTTGGTGGGCTACCTTCAGTCATGGTAACAGATGAGTGAGAAGGGCATTTACTCACTTGATTTCTGTGCTTCTTATGTTTTTGACATTTATCAAAGCGGACGTTGTTTCCCAAAGGCCAAGGGAGGAGAGATGGAACACATCATTTTCATTCTTCTGGTGTTCTCCTGGTTATTTCCCAGGCTGACTGAGAATAATTTGCATCCTGTCCAGGCTCCATAATTTCTGGTAGTTAAAGAAAGACACACAGGTATTGCCAAAGTGCCCCAAGACCTTTACTCAGTGTAGTGTGACCTGAAGGATATGGGAAATGTGGGAGGGCCATTTACTGTGATTTTCTACCTGTGGCCCACACTGGAAGTGTCCTGTGAAACAGTAAGAGACATCAAGGCTTCATTTGCTCTCAGCTTAAGTTTTGGATTCAAATTATGTATATGTATGAAATTCAGTGAATATCTATGTCCTCTGTGTGTGAGACTCTGTTAGACCTCGGGGAGACTGACTTTAATGAGTCACAGATTTTTACCTTCCAGGAGCTCCCTACTACAGCTAAGGAGGACCATGCACCTAAGTGTTATCCTAGAGAATAAAGTGCCACAAGAACACAAACAAAGAGACAATTAACTCTATTGCATATGGTGTAAAAAAAGATAACAGGGGTAGTACTTCAAGGGAAACTAAGAAAATGAAAAAATTACTCAAAATAGAAGGAGAAGAAAGAGCTTTCTAAGTAGGTGACTAGCTGAATCAAGAAGACAAAACACCATTTTAGGCTATATTATAGCACTAGAATTAAATTTACTAATGTACAATCTTAAATATAAATGTTTCTTTCACTCATAAAAATTGTTAAAAATATTTTAGGGTATTATCCAGTCATTATTCGTTGGAAATTGGAATAACACCATGGTATACCAGAAAGTCCAAAAAAAAAAATCAGAGGAAAAAGTTAAATTAAGACCCAAAATATGATTATGAAATGAATTTTAGCTCAACTTGAATTAAAAATGGCAAAGAAGAGCCAGGGAAGTAAGGGCAAAAATGAACTATTGGGATTTCATCAAGATCAAAAGCTTTTGCACAGCAAAGGAAACAGTTAACAAAACCAAAAGACAACTGACAGAATGGGAGAAGATATTTGCAAATGACATATGAGATAAAGGGCTAGTGTCCAAAATCTATAAAGAACTAATCAAACTCAACATCCAAAGAACAAATAATCCAATCAAGAAATGGGCAGAGGACATGAACAGACATTTCTGCAAAGAAGACATCCAGATGGACATTATTTTGTGAATTATTTGAGGCAGGTCATGAGGTTTGTTCCACTACACGGAATTGGCCTTCCCTGGAAGGATTACCAATTTAGGATTACATTCAGCAAATTCTCAACCAGGTTCTTGTGAGCCAGGCACACAATGTGAACATGTATTTTTTTAATTTTCAGGGAAGGCATTCCCCTGCCTCAACCTAGAGTCAAGTTTGATCCATTTTAGTGTACCTATGTTCCCTTAGAGTTTCTGTTTGTGTGTTTCAATTCTCGCCATTCCCGGAGCACCTTACTCTTTTCAAGTCTTGGCTATCTACATGAGTCCATCTTGGTTTGAACACCTTTATAAGGTATTAAGAGCTATGCGAGGACGGCCTATCTCCAATGTTCTGTTAGCTCCCCCACTGCTTTTGGCATCGTAGAGTACCCATACCTATGTATTCTTTACCTGTGTCTGTTGTACCTGTACAATATATATTCTTTCAAGCTATTTTATTAAGATGTTTAGTTAATGTCTCCATTTCTATTGCCATGTAACAAATGACCCTGAAACTCCTCTGAAATAAGAGCAGTAGTAGATTCTAGACATGATCTTGTCTTCTACAGATGACTTTTAGTGATTTACATAAAAGTCAAAACAGATGACAATCACAATGACAAAAATAAGGTTGGAAACACTAATAAAATAGGAACTAATAGATGGTCTATGTCCATCACTAAAATGTGCTTGTGCTTAAAGACAGTATGGTTATCCCTGGTCTACTTTCCTGATTCTCTGCTGATTAGGCAGGCACACATAGGGAAGCTGGAAAAAAAGGTAGGGTCTTGTCAAAACAGAGAAGGACTTAAGGTAAAGAACAAGGTGCTGGTCTTGGCCTCCTTGACATAAGTTAATCAACAATTTTACATACACTGAATTCAAATTTCGGAGAGGAATTTGGAGGGGGGGAGTGGCAGGGTCCCTTTTGCAACAGCATTTATAGTGATTACCGAGAGTAGAACCAGGAAGCAAAACAGGTGAGGGTTTCAATGCTAATTGGAAATAGATGTGTGTCTTAACTTGGCAACTAGTCTTGAATAAATACCATTGTTAAAATATTTTTCAAAGATGAAGGGAACAATTTAAAAGAAAAGAAAAAAAAATAACAAAAAATCACGACAAGACACACCCTTCTGAAATTTCAAGCACGAGAATAAAGAGATCCTGAAAACATCATAGGAATGAAAATCAACAGGCATTGGATTTCTCATTAGTAACACAAAATGCTAGAACACAATGGTGTAATTCTTTCATAGTTCTGAGGGAAAACATTTTCAACATTGAACACTATAGTTAGCTTTGGTGGAAACTTGTGGTTTCCTACTCAGCAACCATTTTTTCTCTTCCTGTTTGTAGGTACCTCTCCAGTTCTGTTGAGCATATGCTGAGCAGGAATATGCTGAGGGGGGAGGGCCCCTTCCACAGCCATGGAAAATGTATTATTGGTCTACATCAGTTACGACAAAACCATTCCTCTTGATTATTGATTATTCAAAGTGTGGGACTGTCATGTAGTTCTAACAAAGGAATTCTCTGGGCTTCTGAAAACAACTGTTTTCCTGATAGAAAGATAGAGCTACTGAAGAAGGGCTCTTTTCCCCAGCAGTCCATCTTCCTGCCTCAAACTCAGTTATTGGAGGATATTATGCTTGGATTTGTGTCATCCATCTTGTGACTACAAGGTAATAAGCCAACACACTGTTGGTGGCCAAGGAGAATAATGGAAAGAGCCTAGGTCGTTGATAACATTGTTTAGCCACTGCACCAAGCCTGGTACCACCTACCTTCAGATTTCCTGTTATTTCGGATAATCAAGGATCTTTTTCCCTTGAGCTATTGTGGGGATGGACTGTCGGTTGCAGCAGAATGGTAACAGCTCTTAGATATTGGCCTGCACTGGTGGAATAAAAAAGAGATGTTTGAACTGCTACTTAATGTCAAAGGCAACCAGCAGAATAACTGAGAAAAATCACATTTGGGAATTTGGTGAAGGAGAATAGTAGTGTCAATGAGCAAAATCTTTATCTTTTATATTGGAGCATCTCATGCAATCCTCTCGTCCCCTATTTGTCTTCCAAACCCCATCTCAGATTGTCGCCTACTCTGTGAAACATTCCCAGCCACCTGTCACCATTGCTCCCAGGCTGCAATCGTTAATAATTGTGGGCCCCTCTGTAGCATTATTTTATTCATCCATCCGTTCAACCATACTCTGGAGGGGTTATTCTGTCCCACGCTGTCGTGGAGATGCTAAACATACAATTGGATAAAAGGCATGATATATATGGGCCCTCTTCTCGTGGACCTGACATTTATAAGGGAAGAAAAGAATTAAAGATATGATTATAAAGCTAGATAAGGAATTATAATTGTGATGGGGTTATGAAAGATACATGTAGGGAGCAGGGAGAGTATAGACACACAGGCGTGGACCTAATTTGGAGGAATCTAGGGAGGCTTCCATGAGGAGGTGATATCTGAGCTGTCCTCTGAAGGATGACAGACATTAAGTAGATGTAAGAGTGAAGGTGTGAAGAAGCAAGCAAGGTATGAGGAGCATGGTACAAGGCAGGAAGGAGTATACCATCGAGAGGAGAAACTCTGCGAAGGTCCCATGCTGTTGGATTGAGGGGAGAAGCCACGATAACACTGGTGAGGGGCACCTGGGTGGCTCAGTCATTTAAGCGTTTGCCTTCAGCTCAGGTCACGGTCCCAGAGCCCTGGGATCTTGCTCAGCAGGGAGCCTGCTTCTCCCTCTGCTTACTGTCTGCCCACCCTCCCCCCCCAAAAAAAGGACAACCCTGGTGAGGGAAGCAGGGTTCACATCTTAGAAGGCCTTCAGACCATGTTATGGGTTTTGACCTTTTCAGAGAATGAGGAATCCACTGAAGATTAACCTCAGTGAATTTTGTGAGTGAGTGAGTTGCAGCCTGTGGGTCAAATCCAGCCCACCACCTGTTTTTGTAAATAAAGTTTTGTTGGAACATAGCCTTGCTCTTTTTTTGCCTACTTTCTATGGCTGCTTTCAGACTGTAATGGCAGAAGGGGATAGTTGCAACAGACATTGTATGTTGCATACATACAATGTATGCAAAGCCTAAAATATGTTTTCTTCACAGAAAATGATCCTTGGAATAGACCTTGGAATAGATGAACAATGCAGAGAACTGTTCATGCTTTTATGCTAGTACCTGTTGTGCTAGCATCATCTGATTACCTGTTGGATTTCCCCCATTATTATACTGTGAGCTCATTTTGGAACAGGGACCATATTCAATCCATCTTAGTTTCTCTAATTTCTAATACATTATTGGCACAATGAACAATTCATTGGTTGAATCAATTCTGCTCATTTACCTCATAGATCATCTAGACCAGCAGCTTCTAAGTGGACTGATTTGAAAAATCAAAAAAAAAAAAAGTTCAAGGGAGTTTGTGGGACCTTCCCCCAAACACTCAACAAGTTATTATCCATATTGGGTATCAAATCCTGATCTCTTGATTATCATTCTTGCCATCTCTGTTCTTACTTTGACTCAGCTGCCCAAATAATTTGAGTTTCACTAGAACCAGGAAATTGGAGATATGTATCTACTTATAGAGTCATACTTTGAGAGCCATGATGACTCATTTATGAGGAAAATGTGCCCAGGAGCTTTGTCTGAATTTATGTTATCATCATTTCTATAGAGCAGAGGTTTGTGCGTTATCTTCGCAATCTGAGCTCGATGAAATAGCCTGGAGAGCTCTGCGGATTCTGCGAGGGCTCCTACATGGAGGTCAGGGGTGCAGAAGGCTCCGTATTGCTGTTCCATATGCCTGTTTGCCCTTCCTATTAGAAGGCTGGAAATATAATTAGGAGACAAGCACCACAGATGCTGCAGTTTACAATAACCAGAAGAAACCACCGAAATGGGTAAGACATGAAAGGATAATTTTGCTTATACAAAATAGCAGACTGCAAACTAAAACCAAGAAAAACAAACAGGCAGATGGAAAGAGTGGGGAAGGCATTGGCACAGCTGTGAGCGGGATTTAGACACCCAGATGCAACATAATTTGGGGGGATGGGTGGGAGAGGAAGAGAATCTGAGAAAAAAAATTAAAAAAAAACAACCCGAGATACAAAAAAGATACTGAACAATAATGAGTTTCTCATCTCTCCACCTGCAGGTTAAACTTTTTCACATCCCCCTCGGTGTACCCTGGTTGCTGAAAGTCATTTCCTGGGGGACAGGAGGAGGGGACCGAAGGGCAGAAAAGATAAACCGGCGTCTTTCCTAACAGAGAAGGCAGTGGCAGTAAAATCAACAGCTCTGATTGCAGTGGAAGAAGAAAGACATAGCCATTACCCAGAAGAGGGTGAATAGTAGTGTTTGGTTTTATTATTAGCAGCATTATTTAGATAAGAACACACACGCAGGGCTCCCTTTCCAGATAGAGTCTGGGCACAGGGAGGGGCGAGAAAGGGAGAAGCTCTGTGCTCGGTTTGGACAGATGCCTTAACCACTGTCGTGGAAACTGCAAACATTATCATGGTTAGCCCCTCCCCCAACATCAGCAAAATAACTCCGTAATGTATTGTCTTCTCTGTTTTTAGGGGTTAGGAGACTGAAGGTCAATGGGTAGGAGGTAAGACTTAAACCTAGAACTTTCTGATAATCTACAGTGTCCTCTCCCACCACTTACAGGCAAACACAAACCGAAGTCATCAGCAGAGGCGCTTCTGTTCTGTCAAACCAAATGGGACACCCAAAAGGAGTGACGATGGGTTCTTTAACGAATGGTGCCTCATCAGAGAATGTTCCACTGCCTGAGCAGAGACATGGCAACACGTGCTCTGCCCGGACGTGCGGTCTGAGCCCTGTCATTTCATTTGTCTCCAAGTGCTCATCACTTTCCTTCTCTTTTTCTTTTTGGTGCAGTTGGCTGTTTATGCTTTTAACTCCCACCGTACTGTGAGTCCCTGGAGAACAAAAATTGGGCATCATTCATCCTTATATCCCCAGACCCAGGAAAAAACTCTGCTCCTCCTTGAGGCTGCTACCTGGCCCAGCCTCAGGGGCCCCACAGCCACGGGTGTCAGCATGCAGCATGGGGTTCCCCACGGAGCAGGTGGTCAGTGAGGGGTGACAAAGGCACGGCTCTATCCAGCCAGTCAGCTTCCAAGAAGTTCCCCATCACAACTGACATCTTCCTCCTCTGGGTTCTCAGAACACTCTATTTGATGCTCCCCTTTCTCCATCCCTGTTCCTTGACACACTCTCATCCCACTCCCAGGGACCAGCTGGCATTCATCCCTAGAGCTGTTTATGCCTATCCTGGTTTCCCCTCGGGTTCCTTGAAATGGCCTGGTCAAGTGATGCGACTACATATTTTGGACAAAATAATGTGATTCTTTTCTAAAGATTAACTTACTTCATGACTTACAAATCTTTTACATGTCATCAATGCTCAGTGATGTCTTCATTGCTGATTCCTTAATCCCCTCCCTGAAACTACCGGAGCAGCACGGTGCTGGGTTCCTTGGTCCAAACTATGAACGGTTTCCTGATGGCGATGGCCTCTCTGCCTGCTGCCACAGGAAATGGGGCAGAGTCCCCACATCTTGGAGGATACATCTCTTCATGGGAAGAGGAAAACTGTAGTTCTGCATTCCAGCCCCTGGGCTGTTCACACCAGCTATTTTGGGGAAGGGGGAAGCCAGTCTCACAACACTTTCCCCAGAGAAAAGATGCCAATGTCAATGTCAGCCATTAGGAAACGTCATTAAGGCAGATGAGAAACGGGCTGTGGACATTTTTATGAGCCCAGAATACTCTGGTTGGAGATTTTATGGAGACCACAGGAAACCAGAGAGACAATGACATTTATACCCTTTTTTAGAGACTGGTAAAGAGCAATTTGTGTGTGTTTGCTCAACAGAGTGTGTTTCTGAAAGGGAAAGCTACTGTTGGAGGCCATGTCAAAGCAAGCCTTATTCAGAGAACTTGTGGATCCCTTAGTAATAAAATGCTCCAGGCCAAGTAGCTGCAGGCTCAATGCCCAAATCCTTCCAGGACTGCAAAGAAAACCCTTCCTCTTGATTCCAGGATACTCTGGAATGCTGTTCTGCATAAGTCTCTATGGTTGCAGCAGTCTACCTGTAATTTCTATATATTCATTTTCTCCTTTTTTTCACATGACAAAATGAAGCTCAGAAAGGCTGAAGAACTTAGGCAAACACAGAAATGGTCAGCAGTGGAATCAGAACCTGACGGTGCATTTTCTCTGTTACCATGTTGTCGCTTCACCCGGGCCCAGAGGTGCAGATTTAAGGCAGGGAAAAGGAAAAAGCCTGTGCCTGTAGAATTGTCCCCAAATGAAGTCTCCTGGGGTCTTAATTTAGGTCTAGCAGCTGGGCAGAGGTATTTTTCTCTGTAAATCAGCAGTTGTGCCTTGAAGGTATTGATCCACACAATGAATAGGAGGGAGGTGCGCAAATTCTGGCAGTTTGCTTTCTGCCTTTCCAGTATTGCAACTGTGTGTTTTCCTGGAGCCCTACAAGAGGGAAGGGGCAGATTATCCAGAATATTCCTGAAATGCAGAGCTTTCCTATTCATACTGACATCTTGTGGCAGTCCCTTATTACTGCAGCCTGCGTTGCCTCATGAGTTCAGTTTTACCAAGATTTATTTTCCTCTTCCATGCAGTAATTGGACCAGAAGCTACTAAGCCCCTGGCAGGTGCCGTGCACTGTGCTAAGTACTTAGGGACATTCAGACACATAGAGGAACGGTGGCCGAGACCATACCGGAAGCTATGATAATAGCACGACCCTGATAGATAGAACTACAACGAATCAGCGAGCCCCTGTCGTGTGGGTCCTGCGGGTTACCAGGGGCTGAGTACTAACTGTAATATCTTCCCAGCACTTATTATCCCAGGGACTCTTCGTGAGGACCCTGTCTGGTGATAGGGTCTCACTCACAATTCAGATGTGGGGAAACTGAATCCACGAGAAGTCATCTAAATCCTCCAAGTTTAAAAAGCTCGTAAGTCGTGAAGTTAGTTTTCAAACCCTGATTTTCTGTGTCTCAAAGAGCTACACATTCGGTGAACAGATAGCGGAAGGAGCCAGAGTGGTTCCAGTGGTGAGGTGGCACTTGAGAGGGCCTTAAAGAATGGCCAAGTTTAATCCATGCTATTTAGGCCATGGAAATAATGGGTTATCAGATTTTTCACAGGTCTAGTGGTTAAAGTTGGTTCAATTTAATTCAATTCTCCAATAACAGCAAGAAAAAAATAACAAAAAGCCCCCCACTAATAACATCATTGTGTACATGCTTCAGCTGGTTTTCTTGTGCAAACTTAGAGATACATGAATATGTGAACAGTAGCAACAATAGAAAAGAATCATACTGTATGTACTGCTTGGTAATCTGCTTATTTGAGCAAAATTATTAGATTTCTACTGCTGTATACCAAATTACCAGAAACTTAATATCTTGAAACAACACTCATTTCTCTTGTGGCTCTCTACAGGTCAGATGTCTAGGCAGGCTCAACTAAGGGTACCCCAAGGGCAGAGTCAAGGTATCTGTGGGGCTCGGCTCTAGGGCTGAATCCGTTTACAAGCTCATACAGTTGGCACAAGTTACTCCTTTGTAATCGCAGGACTGAGGACTTTGTGGTTTTGCTGGATGCTGACCTGAGATCCCTTCTTACTGCCTAGAGGCTGCTGTCAGGGCCTCGTCAGTGACTTCTCCATCTCAGCAATGGTGAACCTCCACCTCATGGAGTCTCCCCAGCCTCTGAATCTCCCTAATTTCTTCTCCTGCTACTATCTGGAGAAATCCCTAGATATCTAAAGGCCTCTTTTAATTATGTGAGTCCCACTTGGAGGATCTCCCCTAGCTTAAGATTGACTGATTAGTAACCTTAATGACATGGCAAACTTCCCTTTGCCATAAAATGTAATTTGTCATGCAAGTGCCGCCTGGGGCCATCTTAGAATTCTGCCTGCCGCATTTAACAAACATTCATTGAGGGTCTGCTACATGCTAGATTCTAGGCTCCAGAGCTACCACAGTGAACAAATCCATAAAGGCTCATGAAATACACAAGTGTTCTGGAAAGAGAAAACGTTTCTATATCATGGGATATGACTTTGCTTTTTCTTTCTTTTTTTTCTTTTATTTGATGGGACTGTGTAATCCCATTGTATAAACACACTGTAATTTAGGTAAATAATTCCAAGATTGGACAATTTAGGTTCTTTTCCAGTTTGCATTTATAAACAACACTGCAATGGACATTCTTTTGCACTGGTATCAGATAGATGCCCGGAAGTAGAATTTATGGGTATAATGTATGATTTTGATACATACTATCAAATTGTTTCTTGGAAAGCCCATACCAGCAAACAGTCCTGCCAAATTTTTTCATCGTTGTAAATCTTTCTAGGGAGATTGAACATTTTATCCTACATACATATATTTATAATATTTATAACATTTTGGGTCGTTCCTGTTCAATCCTTTGCGAAATTTTCCACTAGGACTTTTTTTCCTTTTTATCATTTTATTAGATATTTAAATATTTAATGTATTAACTTCACTGTCTTACACACTGCAGATTTTATCTTAACTTACTGTCTTGTCATTTCATTTGTGACATTTTTTGATAGAAGGGAATTTTTTCAATCTAATTTATTCATGTCTTCCTTTAAGGCTGTGCTTTTTGGAATAAGAGTAAAGCCTTTTTCACCCCCCTATGTAAGCATGCATGTATATTTTCTTTGAATTTATTTTTCTTATGGAAATTTTTATCTTAGCCCTAAATTAATAATTTTAGATTATTTTTTCAAAAGTGTAATCAGTTGCTCTGCCATTGTCCCATGAATACAGCAGACATTTCAACGTGTCTATAATGTAAACAAATTCTTTGTTCTCTTCTGGACTTCCCATATCATTTGGCTGCTCTGGCTCTCCTGGATGACCCCCACACTGACTTGATTGCTAGAGTTCTATGACGTTTTGAGCTGGATAAGCTAAGTCCTCCTTCATTACTCTTCTTTAAACTAAAAAGCGTTAGAAGCACAATGAATTAACTTCTTGTGTCCCTGTGGTCTTCTCTCAGCCCACATCCACACCCCAGTTAAAGATGCCCTAGAGGGATGCCTGGGTGGTTCAGCCCATTAAGCATCTGCCTTCAGCTGAGGTCAGGATCCCGGGATCCTGGGATAGTGTCTCATCTCAGGCTCCTTGCTCAGCGGGGAGCCTGCTTCTCCTTCTCCCTTTGCCTGATGCTCCCCCTGCTTGTGCTCTCTCTCTCATTCACACTCTCTGACAAGAAATACATAAAATGTTAAAAAATACAAGATGACCTAAGAGTATTGGTGATACCTCTGCCTCTCTCTTTTCACTTCCTAACCTTCTACCGCCTAACAATTACTTCTACCACACTGATTTCACCCACCCTTCTTAAATACATCAACTTTCTCCTCCCAGGCTCCTACTGACTTGGTCCTGATTGTGGTCTTTGCCTAGTCTGCTTAGAGACCTCCTGAACAGTTTAGTTGTCTTCAGGCTTGTTCAACCCGCTCTGCACCACAGTCTTGCCGCCATGGCTGATGTGGTCACAGCTCTGCCATGCAGCAAGGCTTCAGCTGTCCCCATCACTTGTGCTCTCAGGTAGGAGGTCTTCAGTCTAAAGGTGCTACATTCTGCTCCTTCTCTGTCTTTCCAGCGGCACCTCCCCAGGACATGGCCTCGCCCCTTTATTCCGCCTACTCTCCCCGGTCCCCACGGCAGGAGTCTATGCCTTCCCTGCACCTCGTTCCCTCCTTCTGGGGCAGTCTTCTTTGCCTGCCGTGCCCTCCCACGGCGCTGCAGCTTCCCCTGCTTCTCCTGTAAGGGTGAGCCCCGACTTCACCTTCAAGAAGCATTTTGGGACATTTCCTGGGTTTCTTCCCCTTGGATTTCACTTCAGACCCCGTCTCTCATTTTCCAACCATATGGGAGCAGGTTAGTGGTTTTTATATTCTCACATGATTACTGTTATGTCTCCACAGAATATCATCATTTTCTGTGTAGGTGCTTCTTTTCGATAAATATAAATTTCATGAAGGCTCAGGTCACACCTCATGGGTGTATGAACTTACAGCCCCCGGCAGACGCTAAGCGTGAAAAAAACCTAATGCGTAGATAAATAAATAAACTCACTCTCTCCCTATAAAAACTCTAAAGCTATTTAAGTTTGTATAACACACCTGCCAAAATTTACCATCCTTGCTCACCCCTTTCTTCAGTATCATGTCTTCTAATTTCATACCTTCTGTTTTGATCATGACCTTTAAAACCAACCTGAACTCAGCTTTAAAGGATAGAATGACCCCTTGTTTGGGGGAAATTTTGTCTTACAAGTTAAGCAGAGTTCTCAGGGATTTTGTAAGGCCCTTTTCTCTTCTTGCAAATGTCGGAGCCCCAGGCCTAAAGGAACCAAGACTTTTTCTTCTTCCAGGCTGTCGAGTACCTTTATGACCAAGTTTCAACGTGCGTGCACTTCCCAGAGCCCAGTGGTTGCAGTTCCTGGGAGACAAAATAGGAGCCTTCATCCAGAATGCGCGGCCGGGCTCTGTAGACCTCTCTGAAATCAACGTCACGTGTTATCCAGGTTGCTGTGGAAACCAACATGTCGGATCAGCACAAAATAAGATAAAGCCTTGGGAGACATCACTGATGCTACATCTCTTCTTCTCTGTGCAGACGTGTGTGTGTGTGTGTGTGTGTGTGTGTGTGCCTGAGTGTGTGTCGGAAGGAGTGCTTAGTGTCAAAGCCACATCGTCCCTTTTGCACTGAGCGCATGTGCCTTTCTACCCTTCTCAGAGTGGGGACTCCCCAGCTTTACTACTGTGGGGGCTTCGTCCCAGAGGCAGCCCAGACTGTGAGGCCCCAGGGAGAGCTTAAATCTTTCCTATCAACATCGAAATGGAGACGGCAGAGAAGAAGTGGTTATGTAAGGAGAAATAACCCACCATCCATCCTGAGGACTAAGCCACATTCCACAGAAAAGAAAAGAAAAAACTGTGGTCGGTGTTTTGCTAATGTCTCTGCTATTCATACAGGGCTCCAGTCCAGAGCCAGGGAAAACATTTCATTCAGACCTCGGAGGAGGAGGCTCTTATAGAAATCCTTGTTTCAGCTGGGTCAGGGAACCCACCCAGGCAGCGCGCTGGGAAACGTTTCCAGCGTTAGAAATTCCAGCTGGATGCTGTAGTTCCTTTGGCCCCTAGTTCGGAATAAGGTATACTAATGAGAAAAGGTGCTGCTTTATGTTCACTCGGGCTTTCGTTCACTAGGATGGCAAGATAGGCAGAGCCCCGAGTTCCCGAATGTTCTCAGCTGCTTCGCAGACACCCCGGGTCTGGAGAGAAATGTGGCGGTCTCCAGCGACTTAGGTATTTGGGGCAGCATGCTGATGGGCGTGAAGTCTGGAGTTCAGACCCCTGGACGAGGAGCTCAGCAGCTCTGAGCACTGCGTGGGTACTTGTTGCCCTCTTAGGTGTTTCCGACATTTCACTGGAAACTCACTAATCCTCACAACGAGCCTGCATGTCACAGCTTACTCAGGTTTTGCAGATGCAGAAACGGAGAAGCAAAGAGTTGGGGGAGAATGTTCAGGATCACAGAGCTAGTGAGAAGCAGTGCGGGGGGTTTGATGTGAAGCCTCGGGGCATCGGACCACTTTCCACCGATTTTCGATCTTCCCATTAGAACACGCTAGCTATGGCAGAGGCACACAAGTTCTAAGAGCGACCTAGAGTCGCACACTGTTGTGTTTGCCTAGTCACTACCGTACATGCGTGTGTGTGTATTTCAGAGAACACCCTCCCAGACGACGTTAACACGTCCACGGAAACCTGTCTTCTGTACTGGGGGAACTAAGTGCCCTCTTTTGGATGAGTCAGCAGAAAAACATTACCTTTTGATTTCCTTCCTTCCTTCCTTTTTTCCTTCTTTCCTTCCTTTCTCCCTCTCTCCCTCCGTTCTTCCCCCCGTCCTTCCTCCTTCCCTCCTTCCTTCTCAATAATTCAACAAGTGACTTTGGATCATTTATTCCGTTTGAGTCTATGTGCTGGGCACAGGGCTGAAAAGATAATCTTCCTGTGTGGGACCTACCTTTTTGCTTTCATTTTGGTGATTGTGTGTGTGCACGGGTGTGCACACAAGCAAGCAAGCAAGCAGGCACACAATGAATACAGGTGCACATTCTTAATTTGAACATAGTAAAATCCACCCATCTGTTCTTTATTTTTTGCACCATTTGTCTCGTTTTAAAGAAATCCCTCCCTCATATCCCAATGCCTCTTACTGGCTATATTCATAAAATTTTAAAGTTTTGGCACTTGGATTTACATCTTAATTCCATATGAGGTTGATTTTTAAAATCTTGTGAAGTAGGGACCCAATCTCCCTTTCATCTCTTCTTGACGTGGATAAGCCCGCTTCCAGCCCTATGCACTGAATCTGTCACATTCCTCACTGACGTGTGGGATCACTGACCAAGGATCTATTTCTGGGGCTTTTCATTTCTCATCTGGTGCTCTGCTGTCTCACAGGTTACTGGTGGTTACAGGCTCCAACATGTGGTATTGTGTCCTTCCATTATGATTTCAGTTTTCATACATGAGTTATTGAGTAGTGAATTCCAAATACGTGTTTACTTAAAACACATATTTGGTGCTACTGATTTCTAAACTGGGCTGGGATTGGAGATCATGGTAAATATGGTATTGCTATTAAAACTGGTTGAGGCTTATGATTTGCAAAATTACAGATCAATGCAAAACTTTTGCATTTGCTTGAAAATTATGTGTATCTTGCAGTTGCTGGATTTGGGTTCCATGTTCATCCAGCTCAAATTTGCAAACAGTATGTTATTTAAATCCACTTTTTCTATCTTTAGTTCCGTTTGCTTTCAATTACTAACAAGCCTGGATTAAAATTTTCCATTATATTTATATAAGTTCTTTATAGCTCTATCAAGTTTTGCTTAAGTGAGAGCACACATGAGCAGTGGAGAAGGGCAAAGGGAGAAGAAGAGAGAGAATCTTAAACAGGCTCCATGCCCAGCATGGAGCCCGATGCAGGACTCGATCCCATGACCCTGAGATCATGACCAGAGCCGAAATCAAGAGTCCAACGCACAATGGACTGAGCCACCCAGGTGCCTCACTTTGTATATTTTGAAACCATAGTTATTATCACTTAACCTATTACCATTATTTCATGATCTGTCCCTTACTAATTTTCTTTTTGTCAATACTTGCCTTATATGGCATATACTTTTCCATCCTCACACTTTTAATCTTGTTATATTCTTAAGATTGGATGTGGGTTTTGTAAAATGGATTGGCTGATATATTTTTGAAGGCAGTCTAACTGTTGATTATTTTAACTGCAGATGTGTTGATATATTTTAATTGTTTTTAAATACTTTCGTATTTACTTTTGAATGCTTATTTTCTTTCCCCTTTCTCATTTTCCCACTTTTGATTTCTTAAAACATATTAAATATATTTATTCTGTATTAGAAAAATTCTGTCGTTTGTTGTTGCTCATTTTTGGCTGCTGGTTTCTTTGAATTATTTTATTTTCAATCCCCGTGTTTGAATCCCTTTGGCAATTCTTTGAGGCCTTTGTTAAGGCTGTCTAGAAACTTTGTATTTTTTGTGTTTCTTTCTGTTGGGCAAATGTAGTATACCAACCAGTCAATTTAAATTAAAGTTCTAATTTTTGTGAGTTTTTGTTTTGTTTTGTTTTGCTTTTTTTGGCTCTGTTTGTTTGTTTTTATGAAGCAAACTTTTGGAATCTGTGGATTCCAAATCCATGGCTGGCTGACATGCCTGAATTCTCAGGGAATACATTTTTATCCCACTCTTCACACAGAGTTAATGGTAGACCACTGCTGTCCACCCCTAGGGACATTAGGGATGTACCTAATCCATGTAGGATGGATGTTCTCTAGTTCACGATGTCTCTGGGGATGTTCTTTTTCTAATTTAATTTTTTGGTAAGATTTTATTTATTTAGTTGACTGAAAGAGTGTGTGCACAAGCCCGGGGAACAGCAGAGATAGAGGGAGAAGGAGACTCCCCGCTGAGCAGGGAGACAGATCTGGGGCTTAACGCCAGGACCCTGGGATCATGACCTGAGCCGAAGGCAGAGGCTTAACTGAATGAGCCACCCAGGCACCCCTAATGCGCCCCTAAGGCTGTCCTTCTTTATAGGTGTCAGCATATGCATTGTTCTGAAGTCTTATTTCCCTTCCTGTGAGGGTGCAAATATGTCTCTAGGTCTGTCCATTGATGTGTCCATTACCCCGAATTCCAGTCCTTCTGGGATCAGAAGGTATTTCCAGGGAAGGCTGTGACTTCGGAGCCTTCCTGGACACATATTCGTTTGTCACGGATCTTAGCAGACTTCTATTATTTTTTTGGTGGTGGTGGGGGGAGCTTACTTTTGCATGTAAAAGAGTATCAGAATTTTCTGTTAGTCTGGCTTTCTGGCTTTCTTGCAGCAGGGACGTACCAGGTTGTTCATCTTTCATTTCACAATTATTTGAGTGCTGACCTTATAGCATCCACCGCTCACGCACTCGTAGGGAGCAAAGATCCCTGGCCTGGCAAAGCGCCTCGTGTTGCCTTAATATTCTCATCAGGACAGTAACTAATATAATTAGAGTGTGCCGGGAACCTTCCTAAGCATTTTTTATATATTAACGTATCTTCATAACAACCTAATGATAATAAAGTTATTGTCATCACACTGCATAGATCAGGAGATGAAGGCCTGGGGGCTCAACTACATACTTACTGACGTCAATGCATGGACACAAGCATGAATGAACAGAGCAGACATTCAGGAGAGTCAAACTCAAGACCGTCTGGAACCAAGACCGATTACAACATGCTGCCCCTAAGAATCCAGCGGCTTGTGATTCTAGCAGAGCTCTTAGGGTGCTCGTCATCTAAGACCGTTGGTTCTGACCCATTTCATTTTATGAGGACCTTTTGGTTAATGAAACTATCCAGAAGGTTCCTTCAGGAACAATACTGCAGACAGAGAAACACCGGGGTGAAAAACTTGGGGCAAGGCCATGAGATACAGCTCCTACTCACAACGTAAAACTCAAGCCCCGGGAAGGTCTCTTGGAAGTAAGAGCACTCATTATGTTTTGGATCAGTGATATATCAAATTATAAAGCATTCATGAGACATCTTCTCCTAGTGATGGAGATTCTAAGCCATCACTCTGTCACTGCTCCTTTCACAAGGATTTCCTTGTTGGTGATATAAACAGATCTTCTTATCTAGCAAACAGAATTCATTGTAGATTCAGTGAGTGCATAATTTTTTCATCTACATCTATGAATATCTTTTGCCAGAAAGCATAATGCACTAAGCTTTGGGTCCAAGCACCTTTTTTTTTTTTTTTAAAGATTTTATTTATTTATTTTGCAGAGAGAGAACGAGAGAGAAACCAAGTGAGCACAAGTAGGAGGAGCTGCAGAGGCAGAAGGAGAAGCAGACTCCCCACTGAGCAAGAAGCCATTTGCGGGGCTTGATCCCAGGACCCTGGAATTATGACCCGAGCTGAAGGCACACACTTAACCAAATGAGCCACCCAGGCACCCCTGGGTCCAAGCACCATTTGACATTCATTCTCCTCCAATCCTTTTGGATAGAGGATGTCCTTGCTGTTGATAGCACACTCAGAACATATAGAAAATGACATAAAAGTATACATGACGTGCAATATAGTGACATTTTTGTTTCATCACATGATGCCATGATCTTCATTATGGTCACACATGTCATACCTTTCTATAAAGTCCTACCATAGTCCAGTTGGATATAGTATTAAGGGGATCTTTTCCAGGTCTGCCACCCACTGCAAAGAAAAAAAAGAAAGAGAGAAAAAAAGAAACAAATACAATGAAGATTGCAGACTTTTATAGAATAATACTGTTACCACATCATCAATTTTTCCCTGTGCTACTGGTTGTCTATAAGCCTCTAATGAAAAGTCAAAACAGTGAATTCAGATAGAAAGTAAACATTCATCATGTTGTTTGAAGCCAGGAAATAGTTTTCATTAACTACATAGAAAATTAGTACAAAGTGTCAGAGATCATGAGGTCTCATATATATTGGTACGGGGGAAATATTTTTCCTCTTCTGAACAGGTAGGTAGAGAAACAGAAAAAATTTGGAAGAAAATTTCTAAGGTTTTCAGCAATAGAAACGATCTTCAGAACTCCTTGGATCATATTTGCTGTAAGAGCCTCCCCCTATCTACCAGGACTCCACTATCAGAGCCACTTCCGTTGCCTAAGGAAGACAAAATCCTCTCTCTCCAAAGTATGGTTTCTAACACTGGCCTTATCTCCAGGGATTTGCCACCTTTTTTTTTTTTTTTTTTAAATCTCTCCTCCCTGAGGGACTCAGCCAGTAAACCGGGGATAATGGGAGGAGTTTGTTACAGTCATTCCCTAAACCTCTAGAATTACCTAAAAATATCCCCCGAGGGCAGCTGGATGGCTCAGTCAGTTAAGCCTCTGCCCTTCGCCTCAGGTCATGATCCCATTGTCCTGGAATCGAGTCCCACTTCTGAAACCCTGCTCCACAGGGAGTCTGCTTCTCCCTCTGCCCCTCCTTCCCCTTGTTCTCTCAATCTCCCGTGCTTTCATGCCCTCTCTCTCAAATAAATAAAATCCCTAAGCTAATATATCACCCCAGACTCAGTGAAACTGGTTTCTTATGTCTCTGGCAGGAAACCTTCCAAGAGTCTTGTGCCACAGAAGCCTTTCTCCTACCTCTGAATTCGAACTACTTGTTTAAGAGGGCAGAGACGATACCTTTCTTCTTAAATTATCATTTTCCCAGAATCTAATACAATTTCATATGGTAGCTGCTCAACAATAATCTGTTGAATAAAGGAACATATGATGCCCACTGCCTATATCATGCATTTGGCTAGTAGTTTTACTAGTCTCACCTGGTACTTCAATGGGTAATGAGTAACTTCTGTTCTCACCAAACCAGGCTCAGGCACTGTTCAGGGAGCTGCTCACAAGAACATTCTCTATAATCACCAGGATTTTAAATCTGATGGCCAAGTAGGACCAACTCATATCAGGTTTATCTAATTCAAAACAAACTGAGAAATTCTTTAATTCTGATCTTTGTAAAGCACAGACCTACATGTACTTTATGAACAGAACTATAAAGAATTTCCTACGTAGTTGACTGAAGCATAATTACATGCAATACATAAGCATCTCATACAATGAATTCTGCTACTAACTTTTAGCTCCTTTTCATTGAGCCTAGTGGATCTCAACCAAGTATGATCTTGTCTCTCAGGGGACAGGTTTTTGTGGATACATTTTTTTGGTTGTCACTAAAGGGAAGGGGAAGTGCTCTGGCATCTGGTGGGTAGAAGCCAGGGATGATGCTAAACCTTCTGCTATGTTTAGGACAGCCTCGACCCCCAAATTATCCAGCCCAAATGTCAGTACTGGTGAGGTTGGGAAACACTGGCCAGAGGTGGCTACAAACAAATGTCTTTCCTCTTTGCTGTCCAAATGTTCTCTTTCAATGTTTTTTCACCTTTCCCTTTATTCTCCCAATTTCCCCTCATTCTTCTCTATATTCACTGCCTTTGTGCTTATGGGGTAAAGCACCCAGGCCATTGTTGCTCTGGTCTTATTCTTGAAGCCAGGCAAACCCATTCATTTTTGTGGCAATGTTATCTTGGACAGTCATACCAAGTTTTCTTCTTTCTTCCCATCAGCATCTATCCCTCCTGCCTTTTTTTTTTTTTTTTTTTTTTTTTTTTTTGCTTTTAACAAACTGACCCTTATGTAGTTATACTATGAAAATTAGCAAATTTCATAATGCAGTATACTAAGATTTCCTGACTGTAAGCAAAGGATGAGGAGGGTAAATTTATGGCCCCCTATATAGTAGATTGGTGTGATTTTCTGGCTGTTGTCTAGTCAAGCGAGGCTCCACGGGGACAGTGTGTGGCACAGTGCACGTTGCCTCTCTGTTTCCCTCTGGACAGTCCCAATGTGGCCTTGGGGCCCTAGTTCAGGCAACTGCCATTTTGGCTTGTTGGATCGGAGGTCAGTGCTTGACCTGTACCTACAGACAGTGTGTGTAGGTGTGGATACATATTTTCTGGGGATAAGTTTCTGAATTTTCAAAGGGACCTGTTGAAATATAGACATTAAGCATTAGTTAAAGAAAAAAATCTTTCTGGGATCTAGCAGATCACAGACTTATGTTTATAGATTTGAATTTAATGAATATTTCCATGGAGCCCTTGGGAACAATGATTTAGGGACTAACCATCATTTTCATGAAGAAATACCCATTACAGAAGAATTTGTCATTTTTGAAAAACAAAAACAAAAATTAAAAAAAAAAAAAACAGATATCCAGTTAAAAAATTGATTTACAAATGTGCACTTGTTTTTCCATTTGTATCATCCATTTCATTGTCTTATGAAGGTATACAGGATAAAAATGGTCATTGATGACAATGACGTTCATGAGCAAAGATCACCATATTAGCAGTGACGGAGAAAAAGATATTATAATGGTACTGGCCCCATTCAGTCACTTCTCCTGGTTTTTACATCCAGAACGGCCAAGTGTTCTGCATCCTAATGAATTCGGCCCTTAGTGCTTCCCAGTGATTTTCTCTAGGATAGTCATCGACTATTTCACCTTCTTTTGGGGACACACAGGGACCCACCTGGCTGATCACCTGCACATACTCTATTGTCTCATTTCACAATAATGATATCAGTAGCAGCAGTAAACATTTATCAAAAGCCAGATATTTCAGCTCTTGACAGAACATTATATTCTGTTCTGCAGAAGTAAGTGGACAACACCTGAAAGAAAGCCTTAGAAATAATCCAATCCCTGAAAGCTTTGCTATGATGCTTTCATTAGTACACTGAGTCCACTTGGACACCAGGATCCATGTGGAAGGGAAAAAGCACCCTGAGAAGTGCAATGCTATTGTCTGAGGGTTTACACTACAGTTCAACACACTGTATGACACTGTTCGTAGTGGCCTTGTTACCACGTTCATAGAGTCAAACACAGAGGCCCAAAGACGTTATGCAACTTGCCATTGTCTGGACAGCCCTATACAATGGAGAGAGGTTTTAACTCAAGTTTTTCAGACTCTGAAGCTATTTTTGCTCTACTACCTTTTATGACCTCAGAAAATCATGAGAAGAAATGATAGCTTCGGGGGTTACACTCATGGTGGTCATCAGTGATAGTTTTCTGAGCTCAGTGATTGTGTGGTTTCAGCGTGAGGGGCTACAGCAATTACAGGTAATTGTGGTTCCCACAGGGGTCAAAGTGATTAGCAGCCTCATCGACGAAGAGGATGAATTAAATTCTACCCAATTCAACGTGACTCGATTCGATTCAAGCTAAAATTACTTTGTTTTGAGTTCCGACTAGAGAGTCATTCCTTCGTGGGGTCTCTGTGCCTAGACAGAAAGGAAGTGCAGGTTTGGACTACAACTGACAGCCATGGAACAATTAACAGGCAATTTCATGTTCACCTGTGAATTAATGATTGCAGCAAAAGCATACACTTTGAGTAAGATATCTCAAATGCCAGAGGCAAGGCACTGAGGCTTCCTAGCTGCATAACTGTTTTCTCTCATGGATTAGACTAGGATTAAAACATTCTTCAGGAGAGTTGTAGTTTTTGTTTTGTTTTCTTTTTGAGGATCAAAAGCATCAAAAATGCTACCTTAGAAGCCCATTCTGATTGCATATTAGCCATGGAACTTGGGTTCTGTTGGAGGATTAAAGCAAACGTGGTGGTCTCATTCCCTTTTAGACAATTAATTTCATAGAGTAAGAGGCTGAGATGCTTCTGAGGATAAAAGGATCCAAGATCTTGATTGCTGAGGTTCAGAGACAGAGAGTAGGCTGCATTGGATTGGTTCCGTATAACTCACAGGTGCTTGGAGAGGAGACGTGGAATCTGGCAAAGTGGGTACATGGTTAGAGGAACATACCCAGTGATCTCAACAGCATAAACTGAAAGAAGTCTGCAAGTTGGAGCTGAGGAACCAGCTGTGGTACACTCTGACCTTTTGTATCATAAAGAGAGGGGATGTTCTCTACCACCTTGAGGAGCCACAAGGACCTGGATTATTTAGGGCTAATGCACTCCCTCTGTCAGCGGATAGAGGTGAATCTGCAATGCCAGAGGCAGAAGTGGCAGGAAGAAAAACCCCAGAACTAGAAACTCATGGGGAGATACATTTTATGCATTTTTTATATGATCATTATCTTTTCCACCGGGCGTCAGGCTCCGTTAGCAGGGACCATAGTAGACACGCAGTTCCACTGCTGGTTATGCACTGGGCATGAGATTTCGCCTCAAGCATCAGTGTATGCTGACTCACTGCTCCACAGCCTCAAACAAGCGGTGAGAGCTTTGTCCTGGTCACAGGTGGATCTCTTTGAGATCCACAATTTATCGAGGTAAGCAACTCTATAAAAAGTTTGGGAATTTGGGGGCGCAGTGGGTTAAGCCTCTGCCATCGGCTCAGGTCATGATCTCAGGGTCCTGGGATCGAGCCCCGTATTGGGCTCTCTGTTCGTCGGGGAGCCTGCTTCCTCCTCTCTCTCTGCCTGCCTCTCTGCCTACTTGTGATCTCTGTCAAATAAATAAATAAAATCTTTAAAAAAAAGTTTGGGAATTTTGCTAGAAAACAGGCACAATTTTTGATATAAAGATGCACTGGACTGTGCCTGCAGAGGCTATGAAATCTGAAATATATTGGAGACTTAGTCAAAATTGCCTAGCACTGATTGGATGATTTTAGGAACTGCTGTTGTTTTGAACCCATTGGAATACATTCCTTGAGGCACTTTCTTCAGACAGCAAACACAATACTGAGCAGCGGTAATCACGTCTTTGTCCTAAGAGAGGTCGGTGGAGACCAGGTTTTCTTCATAATTTATTAACTGTTTATGGAAAACACTGTAGTAAGAAATTAGCAATGCTGCGTATTTATTTGAAGGTCACGTGGCACAGGTCTATGATCAACGTGGCGTGGCGCCAGAGGGCCTTGAAAGTACATTTAAACTACATAACAGGGGGTGGCTTGAAATCAGTCTCCTGGGAAACCCCCTCAGAGCATGGGGAAACTGAGCAGAAGTGTCCCCCCAGGTGTGCATTATGGAGCTGCCGGAAGTGGGGGGTGACTCGGTAGATTTGTCTGTCTGCCCTCTGGGGAGGCTCTGAGTGACGCAATTCTGTCACAGACTTGCCATGATTCCATCTACCCTTTATTTTTTTTTTAAAGATTTTATTTATTTATTTAAGAGAGAGAGAGAGAGATCAAAACTAGGCAGAGAGGCAGGCGGAGAGGGGGAAGCAGGCTCCCCGCTGAGCAGAGAGCAGGATGCGGGGCTCGATCCCAGGACCCTGAGATCATGACCTGAGCCGAAGGCAGCGGCTTAACCCACTGAGCCACCCAGGCACCCCTCCATCTACCCTTTAACCCAGTGGCCACCCGTGCACTAGGCTCTTACCGACAGATAGGGAGGGGTCACACAGGCTGAGGCACTGTTCTCGGCAGGTAGGCTGTGGTCAAGCTCCCCGGTTCCTTGCTCCCTCCCCCTCCCCCTCTCTTCCTCTGAGTCTCTCTCTCCTTCTCTTTTTCTCCTAACTTGTCTTCTCTCCTGCTCTCCCTGTTTGGTGCCCAACTCCTGATTTCTGTTACCTCTGTTGAGGTCTCTTCTGTCCCTCACAGGATTTGGTTATTTGGTCCTCTCAGTATGACACTAAGATTTTTCTCAAATCACAAGTTTTATCTCCTCTTTTTACTCTTTCATCTCAGAAATGCTCCTAGGGGGTAAGCTGTCCTGAGGCCGATTCTGGGGTCTAAGCCCTGACCTGTACTAAGAGCTCAGACAGACTTGCCGATATACCACGAGGATTCGGAATTCATGGTATCAGTGCAATGCAAAAATATCCCTGCGTGGTACAGTTCATCCACTGTTTCATGGTTGTTGACTGAGGAGAAGGGGGTATATGTTTCATTCCTCTTCATGAAAATGAGTTCCTTGGGAAAGAATGCCCCTTCCCTGAGCCCAAGGCAGACGCTGAACCGACTGAGCCACCCAATAGCCTCTAAACTAGAATTTTTTTTTTAAGATTTTATTTATTTATTTGAAAGATAGAGATCTCAAGTAGGCAGAGAGGCAGACAGAGAGAGAGAGGAGGAAACAGGCTTCCCGCTGAGCAGAGAGCCCGATGTGGGGCTCGATCCCAGGACCCCGGGATCATGACCTGAGCCGAAGGCAGAGGCTTTAACCCACTGAGCCACCCAGGCGCCCCTAAACTAGAATTTTTATGTGTGACCGTAGTTATGCACAGTTAACCACACACACTGAAGGACCATTACACACAGTAGTATAGGCTCTCACTCCCCAGCTTCTCATTACTAATATTGGTAAGAACCCCAACACTTGAGGTCGGGATGCTAGTTTCCTTTCTGTCTGGTCAAGACAATTTCCTTGCTCTTGGCGCATGCAGGCTGGTCTGCGGTACAGCTTAGACTTCCGACTTCAGGGATGTAACTGGCTCTCAGTCTGGCTTTGGCATTTGTTCATAGCAGACTTGCTAAGTCCCAAGTGTCTGGGTTGCTGTCTAAGCCTTGCTCTGCATATTGCTTCCTGAGTCTGTTAAAGCAGCAGCTCTCTCTTTGTCTAAACCGAAGTCTGCATTCTCTCTGCGGGACCAGTCATCTTGTGACCTGGAGCAGTAGGAGGGACATTTTAAACCTTTCTTTGGAGGCAAGCATCCCTTTCTGCTGAGAATCTGAACATGCGGACCCCAGGGTGCTTCCTCTGTAGCATCATTAAACATCAACCCAGCAGCGGCGGCTCAAGAGCGGTTTGGGGGTGTTATTGCTTATCATTTCACGCCTACTGTCATCTGGCCTCCACAAGCAGCCGTTGGAACACCCCCGAACAATGACTCTATCCTGTGGGTCCCTGGCCACCTTCAGGCCAGATGCCACTCCATTATCTAAGTCTGATGTGGTCCAGATGCAAACCAGGCAGCTATGAGCTCTAAAATTCCAGATGATGGGCATTTGTCCTGCTTGTGTGCAAGGGTTACAAATGTGGCTCTGGGGCCACAAGCTTGAATTGATCTAGGGTGACGGCAATCTTGGGTGTGAAGGCTGGACTTGGCCCATATGGGTCAAGGCCAAGAATGCTAAAGGGACGGGGTCCTTCAAGAAGCCTGAAAAACATCTGAGCTGCAAAAAGCACTTTGTCCTGATACTTCAATGGCCAACAGAGCTGTTGAGGAGAAGAAACGACTGTTCTACTCGTCCACTGCCTACACGAGCAAAAGCCATGGAATGGGTCAAACTCCCCAAGACTGCCTGGCATCCTCTTACTGGTTGAGCAGGTCCCTTAGCAACCTCAAACTCACTTCTTTTCCTTTGCATGCAAAATATAGTTACCATCCGCTGGAAATATGATGAGCCAGTTTAGGAACACGAGGCTTTGTTTTATAATGAGAAGTCACTGTCCTCTTAGCTCACTCTGTTCATGGCAAACAGGGCTTTCATTCATTTGTGGTACAAATACACACCTTTGAACTATGGTGAGATCCTTGCAAACAGATGAGGGACGGGATTGATTCCTTTTTTTCATTATTTTTATCAAGTGTAAATAAGAAGTCCTTCTAATTAGAACATTCTTCTTCCAGACCCGTTATACTCTCATTTCATCAGAAAAAGCAAACATCTGAAAGATTTTTAATGACTTTATCCTTTGAATCTCGAGCCACAGAGAGGAAATGGAAAATAAATAGATCATGCTTATTGCTTTAGAGTATGGTTAGCTTGTCTAGATCTGCGTTTAATTTGATTGCTAGCTGTACCTCTATATCACTCTGAGTCAGCAAGCACATTTCCAAAGTGATGTATGCTCTTTTTTTTTTTTTTTTTTTTTTTTTTTACAATTTTAGAATTCAGCGCTTGCCTCTTCTTCCTTCATCTTGATTAGGAAGGTGATATGAACTAATGGGAAGAACATCAATTTTGGAATCATCGGACTGACTTCACATCTCAGCTCCTCGAGTTACCATAGGGGGCTAGGTTATTTATACTTTCGTAGCCTGTTTCCTTTACTATGAAGTAGAGATATGCTCTCCTTTATGTTCTGTGATGATTCCCACATGAGATCAAATATTAGAGCGCCGACTGCAAGGACTTGACAGGAAATATTTGCTAGTTCAGCGTCCCTTGTCCTCTATGGCGCCTCGTAGTGGAGATATCCCACTTTTGCTTTGAAAAGCCTGTCCTTGGGCGATTTTTAAAAATACAGCCTTTCGGGCATTCCTGCTCACATTTTTATCCTTTAATCCCTGTACAATTCCACTAGCCAGTCTTCCTACCTCCAGCTACCCCCCAGCCCTAGCAGAATCTCAACTGCCACCAACCAGTCTTCCTAAGACAGAACATTGCACGCATCTCCTCCCTTTCCAAATTGGTTATGGCCCTCTTGCGCACGCGAGCAGGTTTGACGGTTGTCGTTCATTTACTCTTTTATTCACTGATCCTCTACACACATATGCATTAATACCTGGGACGTGTGCACACCTTCTGAGGGCGCTATGGAAACACAGGTAAATAGGGGCCATCCTAAGACCACAAATCTAGAGAGAACACAGACAAGCAAAGTGATTTGAGTAACATGAGGTGATGAATACTGTTCTAGAGAGGGAGTAATCTCTTCCCAATGGTAAATCTCCAGTTTCAGCGATTTGATTTGGCTTCTATATATTTTGCCTCAACGCTGAGAATTTTGGATGGATTAAAAGGGTTACTCTGAGTTGATGACAAGCAATCATTTGGTTAGAACATTTAGCTCATTATTCAAGTGTCAGATTTCTTGGTGTAATGGGAATGCCCATGGACAGGTGCTTTGGCTCATTCTCTCTGAATCCAGAGATAGCACAGGAAACGGCCTGCTTTTCCCAATAAATGTATGAATGGAGAATGAAAAGAGAACTGCCTTTAGAGACAAACATTGAATTAAATCTTAACGTTATTAAGTAACAGAAGAGCTATAGATGAGAATTCACGTTCCAGGCTCAGTTTCCTCAGGTATAAAGCGAAGCTGATAAAAAACAATTATCAAGGATTATTGCATTAATTAAAACAATGTAAATCAAGCTCACAATTCACGGTTTAGCACACAGTAGGTGCTTAAAACTTATTCTCTTCTCCCTCTCTTTCCCTTATGCAAATGCACTGAAGTGGCTTGGATAAGGCAGTTCACACGATGCCTCACCCCTAATAAAGAAAATATGAGTTACTAGTTTTCTCTGTCCACCATGGATAGTCTAGATACTCTGGGAGAACCTTGCTGTTTGGAGCAAGGCAGCATCTGGGGTGAACCAATACATGTCAGATATCCCGTGATCTAGGCAGCTTCAAACACATTTCTCCAAAAACCCTGAATACCTGAGAACCCATTACTTAGGAACTAAAAAGCAGCAGGTGCATTCATTTAAGCCATATCTAGGCCTTAGATGTAATTGCACACAGAATTATTTATTTAAACATCCATGACTCCTGAATCTGTCTCCTGCAGGAACGTTTTACTCAGCTTTGACTCTGCCCTTCAAAATACCCAATGTAGTTCTTTCTTAACTCAGATACATAGATCTTTTGTACATTTGTTCTGCTTTTCCTGAAATGCTAATTTTGCCTCAGGCTTTCCAAAAAGTTGAAATTCCCAAGAACTTTAAATTCCTTTCTGCATACACAAGAGGAAATGACTAGTTTCCCACACTATGAAACGGTGCTACATGTTTACAGATTTGTGATATTTTCTTGCAAGTCACAGGGCATTATGTATACATGGGAGGCGCCTGAGAAGATGAGACTGGATATTCAGGGCACTGGTCCTGTTTCGTGTGGTGAGGTAGTTCAACCTTTCAACACCAGGGGCAGTGGTAGCAAGGCACTAAGACATTTTTTTACTGGATGGCCTTCTTGTAATTAAAAGCATATGTATAAAGTGTGGAACCAGGAAATACATATTTTGATGCCTTATTTTTTTATGGTTCTTTCCCCTAAGATTCAAATATTAAAGCCATAAATCTTCAAGTGGAGACTGAAGGATGTTTGTGGCTAGAAGCAAACGGACTGTCATGTGGTTAGAACTGGGGCTGGTCTGATGCTCAGGCCATCATACTGTTCAGCCTCATGTGTCTGCTGCAGGGTCGAGACAGAGGTAGGCAAGGCCAGCAACTATAAGATTACATTTGGGAACTGCATCAGCCCCAGTGTCCATTCTGAATGGCTTAGAGAATATACTTTCTTTACAGGTCACTCAGCTCACAAGGACTGAGCTCCTACTATGTGACGGGTACTACTGTCCATATAGTACCATGACAGTGACCCAATGAAGAAGAAAAAATACATGTGATTCCCCCAAAGAGTCTGATGAGAATCTGAGAGACAATACCTCATTCTTTCACTCATTTTACCTATATTCAAAACAGGGATACAGCTCTGTGTTTAAAACTACAGCAGAGGTTAGGTGATAGAAAAATAAAAAAGAGGCCTCCAGGCAAAGCACAGCTTACTAAGGGAGCTAAGTGTGAGCATATGGGTTCGTTCAATACAGAAGGAAAGATGGCGGTAAGGGATTTCCAAAGGAGGACATGTGTGAGTTTGCAGTATGGGGAGATCACCCCCTTCAGTTTGGAGACTTGGTGGCCTTCAAGGTAATGGCTCCAGGTACGTCTAAAAGGAAGTGGGGCCGGGGCTTAAAACAGGAGTAGTCATTCCTATGTTTAAGAGACATTTAGACGCTGATCACACATCATCACACTTCCTGGAGCCTGGTTACTTCCCCTCTCTGCTGTAGAAAATGAAGGTGTGTTCTTTGCAGTAAAGCAGAGTTTTGTGCCTGGGGACATAAGACAGATTTGAATAACTTTTAAAAAAATCAGAAGATTAGTGACATTTACTAATGCTTATACCTCTAGCTTTTTCTTCTCTTGGCTCCCAGAATACTAAGTGCTCCAACTAAAGCCTTTGGGAAGATTTCAAAAGACATCCCCCTGAGAACATGAATAGCTCAAGAGGAAAGAAAAACCAAGAAACAAACTAAAGATATTGACAATGGGGATCCCCTGCAAAAAAGAAAAAAAAAAAAAGGCCAACTTAGATCATCTTATTAACCAGATTTCTGCATCTATACCACAGAATACAGAAGCTGAGTGACTATTTTCTGAATTCTCCCATGTCATGTAACTAGTATATTCTCGATTCAGAGAAGAGAAATTAACTAATTTCATAAACGGATGCCTTAAGGAATTAGGGAGTAATTCTCACAGAACATCCCACCGAGGAAGGCAGCACAAGACTGTGGCCAGACAAACTGGCACGGGGCTTCTGTTCTGTTTTTCAGTGCTCTGATCTTAAACAGTAATAGATAGCCAAGGATCACCAGACTTTGAGGAATCTAACATGAAATAAAGAAACCAACCAAAAAAAAAAAAAAATAGTAGTTTGGAAAAAAATGGAATCGATAAATCCTTGCAGGCAAAGAGAACTTGAAAAAGGATGAGATTAATATCCACAGAGAAGAAAAGGCGGGGAGGAGGAATGCAGTCATAAAACAATGATGGGTTTCTCTAAAAAGTCATTTTTAGATAATTAAATAAAACTTTGGATATTAAAAACATGATCACAGGAATGAGACTCTCAAAGGAAGGATTAGATAATAAAACAAGAAATTTACAAGTAATTAGAAGAAAATGTTGAGGGGCGCCTGGGTGGCTCAGTGGGTTAAAGCCTCTGCCTCCGGCTCAGGTCATGGTCCCAGGGTCCTGCGATCAAGCCCAGCATAGGCCTCTCTGCTCAGCAGGGAGCCAGCTTTCTCCTCTTTCTCTGCCTGCCTCTCTGCCTACTTGTGATCTCTCTCTGTCAAATAAATAGATAAAATCTAAATATATATATATAGATATAAAAAGAAAATGTTGAAAGGATAGAAAGGAGAAGATGAAAAATTGTACAGGGTGAGGGCAAGTGTGCACCATCTAAATAACGAGAGCTCCAGAAAAACAGACCAATAGAGGCGAGGAGATCCTCCAAAGAACAAACCAAGACATGATAAGAGTGGATAAGAATTTTCATGTGGGTAGGGCAAGCATAAGGGATGAAAATAGATCCAACGGCCTTCCCCAATGTACACCATCTGAGATTTCAGAACCGGTGCCAAAGATAGGAGAAATTTTCATTCAGGAGAAAAAAACAAGAACAAAAACAAACAAAAAACCAACTTTTCCCAAGTGGTACAAGAATCAGAATGTTATTTGTTTCTTCTTCCATAATATTGGATGTTGAAGTCAAGAGTCATTTGACATCTTAGAAAGTAACATCCAGCCTAGAATTTGATATACAAGCAAGCTATCAGCTAAGTGTAAGAGTAAAGCCACTTTCCAGAAATCAGTATTTTTCAAAAGTATTACTTGTCACATCCTAGGAAGTTACTAGAGTTTGAATTTAAGCCAGAATACGAGAATCCAGACTTTAAAAGGTAGCAATACTGACATCTGACTTCAGAGCTGCAAAAGTAGAAACAAAATCAATTAAGAGCTAAAATTGGGTGTCTGGGAACTAGGAATAGAAATACATTTTTCTAATAAGCTTTGTAGAGCTGCTGAAAATTTTCAATTACGTGCAAGGATAATTTTGATCAAAATAAAACTAATTTTAAAACATTAAAGGGGGTAATATAATGAAGCCATCTTGCACAAGGTACACTGTCAGTACCTCCACTTTCTACCTCGTTATCTAACTGTGGGTCCTTGTATGGTTTGAGTTTACCCACTTAATAAATGAGAGCATTGATCCAGATTAGAACCCTTTTAAAAACTCTAAAATTTTACTGATCTACTTAATATTTACTAAGATTCCAGTGCAGTCATATGGATATTGTTTTTGAACACTGAGTTTTTTTTGTTTCTAATTTTAACCTTTTATCATAAGTATGGCATTAAAGCAAGCGAGTGGGGTCTAAAATGCACCTGCATGTTTCCTGAAGAAATGGAGCATTGCTTAAGTAATTCCCATCTTCCCATGTTCCAAAAATGTCAGTATCCCCACCTCTTTTTTCCTCTCCTAGAGAGAATCTCCTCTACTTTTTAGAGGGTGAGGCCAATGTATAAGCAACAAAAGATTCCTCTCCAGCGTTGGGAGTTGGATGCCAGTAGAAAAGCATAGAAATTTGACATAAACAAATTCACTTCACAGTGCCTGGTCCATGGTAGACTTTTAATAAATGCTGGTTTATAGGATCATAAAATATGGCATGTATTTTGGGGCAATTCGGAAGAAAATAACCTTCCAGAGCACTGGCAGTCATACTCTACTGCTCATGTGACAAAAATTTCTCCTGAAAAGAAGCATGTGCTCCCTACTCAGTGTCTTGGTAGGGGCTGGTGCCCTGGTAAATGCCTCTGGCTTGCTCTTCTCCTCTCTAACCCTTTGCCTTTCTGACCTGGCACTTTGTGCTTGCAAGGAAACCAAAGGGAAATTAAAATTGATCTTGGGGATGATGGCTGCTGGGGGTTAGAAATAGGAGAGCTAGTTTGGATGGCTTATACGATCCCTCCTTCCCACCCCTACCCCCACACTCAATTAATTAATTTCAAGTTGAAACTGATTTATTTATAGTCATATCTTACAGAACATTCTAGTGCAATTTCCTTGATTTAGGCCAATATCTAAGTTCTTTCTACCCATCTATTTTAAAAGAAATTTGAAACTGTTCCCTATTAAAGAGGAAAAAAGCATCATTGATGTCCAGCTTCCCTCTAGCTACTCTGAATTTGAGCAGACTGTATGACTCATCTTTCCTAGAAATACAACAATGAGATCATCGTGTCTGTTTTCTTCCCACTCTGAGTACAGTTGAATTGGTTTCCTCTGTGTTCAAGGATATATATATATATATATATATATATATATATATATATATATTCTGCCTTTCTTCTTTCTTTCTTTCTTTCTTTCTTTCTTTCTTTCTTTCTTTCTTTCTTTCTCTCTCTTGCTCTTTCTTTCCTTGTTAATACACAAGAGCTGAATCGTATAACTGGAACACAGCAAAGAGGAAAATGAGCAGAAATTAATACATTTTTTTTCCAGGCAGCTCAATCCCTGTCTCAAAACTAAAATTGTGTGAATGATGTAAAGAGATATATCTGCATTTTGTTTTAATACTTCTTATAATAGGAAACCTGCTGCTTCCAGAGGTAGTCAGTTCTGCTTTTAACAATTCCCTTAGATTGTTCTTACTTAACTGGACATAAGCTCCATAACACTTACCTCTTGGTGGTGCTGACTTCTAGGACCAAAGGGAATATCCTAGCTCTTCTCTAGCCAATATCCCTTCAGGTATTTATAGACAATGATCATATCACATGGTCTGTTTTACTTCAAGTGTAGAATCCATAGAGTATAGTTCACTGTGTTTCTAGATTAACAGTTTGGCCTGAATTAACAAGAAAAACCCTCAAATACCTTGTTTTATATTTGTTTAAAATTGCTGTTTCACCAAATTGACAAGGTGCTACCACAGATTAGGCAAAATATCCAGATAATATCTTTCACCTGAATTACATAGATAATTTGGCATTGCTGTTATGCAACCAGTATCTAAACCATGTTTATTATAAACATATGAGGATTTCTGTTTCTTTAATCTCTTACTCTATTCCTGAAAGCTAGTATCTAAGTCATGTCACTGCATCAATCCATGGGCAATTCTATTTTAAGATTGCCATTTACTCATTTTTTATTGCTTGTGTGCAGACAGAATTTTACGAGATACATGACACCTATTCAATTTTTCTAGGATATTAATGTTCAACCAACCTACCAGGACCTTCTCTGGTTCCTTTTGAAATTAAAGTCGAACAGAATGCCATATTTACCCCCAGCTGCATAAATAAGGTTGCCCAAGGGAACAGCCAAAACAACTAAAGAAGAAGAAAAAGAAAAAGAAGAAGAAGATGAAGAAGAAGAAGAAGAAGAACAACAACAACAACAACAACAACAGGGAGGGGGAGGGGAAGGGGGAGGAGAGGGGTGGAGGAGGGGAGAGGGAAAGCAGGAGGGGAAGAGAAACAGCAACAGCAGCAAAATGGAACAGAGCACTAGGAAAATATCTGAGCATCCCAAATAGCATTCCAGCTGCACATCCTTACATGAATAAGTGTGAAATGAAATAGAATTCTTAGATATTCAATCTGGAAAGAATCTTATGACTTCCCATAAGGTTTTAAGAGTGTGAGTAAGTTAACTTCCAAATGAATCTTGTAAGTGCAAAAATTTAGAACTTTAAACTTCATAACTGAAAACCTTAAACCAGAAGACAGTCTAGAGATATACAGAGCGCTAACCTGAGTCAAGACACCGAGGCCTGGGATACTACTGTGCCATTTATGAGCAGTGTGGCTTAGCTAAGAAATTACCTCTCCAGAACACATTAGCCCAGGAGCCTGGGTGTCTGAGTCTCTTGCCATATTTGACCATTGTAGAACTCTGAGAGAATGAGAGCCCAAAGGAGAGCCTTATATGAAAGGGCTTCCTAAAAAGAGAGAACCAAAGTTTCAAAATACAAGGAGAAGGGCTAACATGGTAAGTCTGGGGAACACTAGAGGTAACCAGATCTTAAGTAGGCCTTAAATTCCCTGCTAAGAACTCAGGCAGTGCCCTAGAGAAATTGAGGTGCCCTGAAAAGTTTCAAAGAGTTGGTCCCTGTCATGACCAGGTTTGCAGAGCAGAGAGACCACTCAGATAGGACCTCAAGAGGATGGGGTGAAGTAAATGCTGTCATATACTAACAGTACTGGGGAAAGGAAATGAACACTATGGCTGAGATCCATGCCAGATGCTGCAGAATGTGCAACTTGTCTCATCAAAGGTCACATATATAAGGCCAAATGTAATCTGAGCATTGAAGTATGACGTAGAGGACCCACACTTACTTTCTGAAATGTCTAGGAACAAATACACCAGCTGTTGCGCCCTGAGTTCCTAGAACTTACTGTATAAGCCACCAGATGCATTAATTTCCCACTTACTATTCTTGACCCAGTCTTCCTCCTTGATCCCATTTCTACAGTTTTCCTTCCAGCATTTTTCCATATAGTCTCTAACGCATGGTTACCCAGCTGTCAGGTGCTGTTTGGGAAGAGCAGAACCTTAGGTTTGCCATCCCTCAATGGGACCCTCTGGACAGTTAGAGCATTTTCCGTTCTCTCTCTTCAACCCTGTTACCTTCCACACATAGCAAAATCAGCCATATGCTTTTCCAGTTCCTCAAAACAGCTATCACTACACTCTCCAGAAAACTTTTTCAGCTTTTTCCAGAAAATTTGTTTGGCAATTGATTTAGCCTTAGCTTTGATGCGCTCATAGGGAAGAAAGAAAGAAAGAAAGGAAGAAAGGAAGAAAGAAAAGGAAAGAAGGGAGGGAGGGAAGGAAGGAAGGACAGACTGTCAAAAAGTGGACAAAATGGAACTTGACTTATCCTCTTCGATTGGGCTGCTGAAAGTTCCCATGAGAAGTACGTGAACTGGATGTTCTCTGGTGTTTCTTCTAGATACAGTCTCTTCTTCTCATTATGCCCCAGGACACTGACTTACATTCTGCACCCTCAATTACTTTGACTTCTAACTTTAGGTTGGCTTCTGGAAGCAGAGAACCTGGCAGCATATAGAAGAGAGGTCTGAGGGTTTATCCTCCCATCTCCTGTCCCCATCAGGCTGATGGCTGGAAAGTAATCTCTACCAACACACCGCTCTGGCTGGGCAGCACCTCTCCCATGGCTCCATCTGTCTTGGGTTCTGTAACTTTGCTTTCTCCTCTTGTCCTTCCAGACCTAGAGACAGTGTCTCCTCTCAGTGAGGGTGAAAACCATGCTCAGACCTCATTAGCTCTCTATGCGCTGTTCACAACTCCATACATAAGCTGTTCCTTAAACAGCCTTTGCTTACGCCTTTGAACCTGTTTTCTACGGACACCATCATTGCTACAGCACCTCCAGATGTTGCAATGCTAAGAAAAACAGGTGAACATTGGGGGAGCAAGCACCTATATTTGATATTTTTGGAACTATATTGGATTCAGAGTAATGATACCTAGATTCTATTCCTAGTTCTGCCACGTACTAGCTTTGTGACATTGGCAAAACTAATTAGATTCAACTTTCTTATCTGTAAAATGGGGATATTATTTAACTCCCAGCCTCATTAGATAAATTAAACTATAGAAGGCCTAATGTAGTCCGTCATCTGCTGCTTTTTCTGGAATTTTCACCTCCTTTGGTTTCTGTGAATGTTTAACAAATAACTAATATATGACTTTTTCCCACTATTTATCTTTCCCAGCCAGTCTCCTAATATCTTCTGGATTCACTCTTCACTTCCCTTCTTTCATCTCCAATCCCCAAAAGATCCTGTAAGCAACAGCATTGGAGCCCAAGCCCTGAGTCAGTATCTGAGTTTGAAAAGACCACCCAGGCTGGGAGTGGCCCACTTTGGAGAAAATCTGTTTCCATCCACCCCCACTTTCCCCATACCCATCAATAAACCCTTTCTTTCTGCTTACTTTTCTGAGATGCAATTAAGTGGCTTGGGCTAAGTGCCTTGTTTAACTTTAAGATTTGCCTAAGTATTTTGTGAGCTTTTATAGGAATGCCTTTTCAGGCTGCCTCCCTTCTGTGCCAGGAAGAGTTTGCGTCTAAAAGATTCATATCCTAGAATTCTCCTCCTCTATTTTATTTATTTGAGAAAGTTGAGGGAAGGAAAGCCCAGCAATGTCTCAGATGCAAATGCAAACTGCAATATGTTTTTATAGTCATTTAATAAAAATTCCTTTTATTACAGCCCAGCTGGATTGGATAAGAGCAGGATTTTCATAATGGGACTGATTTAAACTGCTTCAGGACCTCAGTATCCCCAGCCATTCTGAGTTTGGGTTTTCTCATTTGGAAGATGAAAACAATATGTACCCCAATGAGGACGTCACCAGTAATGAAGGACCTTGAGAACAACGGGACGTGAAGTGGGAAAGTACTCAGAGTATCAGCATAGCGGCATCTAGGAAGCCCTCACAATATATTGTATTACGTATAAAACTTCTTTCTTTTCACAGGATACGGTTTCTTAAAGTTCATTTGGGCCCTTTTGAACTATTTCTACCAATTTGCTACCAGACACTATTGCTTGATAGTCAACGTGTTTGTTGTGCCCAAATGAATTGGTGACTTAGACTGTATCAAAATAATCAATTAAAAAAAAAAAGAGCGATTCATTCAGAATCCTTGTGCAGCCAGGACATTGAGTTTGGGTGTTTACTCCCCATTGGGTAAGCTGAGGGAAACAGTAATAGTAGTGAGAATTGTTAAGAGCTACAACTTATAAGGAGCTCACTCTGTACCAGGCACTACTGTAAATAGCATATATATTTAACACATGGGATCTTCAGACCAAAGCTATGAAATAGTTACATTACCCCCATTTAACAGGTAAGAAAACTGAGGCATGGAATTCAACATGTACAAGGGTTGTGGTATGAATAACACATCTCCCTACCTCCCCATTCCCCTCCCACCCCCTACTCCTCCCTCCCCACTGTGATACAAAGATGTCCATATCCGGATCCCTGGAACCTGCAAATACATTTCCTTGTTTGGGAAAAGGACTTTGTCAATGTGGTTAAATTAAGGGTCTTGAGACGGAGAGGTTATTTTAGATCAGCCAGGTGGGTCAGATCTAATCACAGGGATTCTTCTAGGAGGGGAGCAGGAGGACCAGGATTGGATATATTCCAGATGGCAGTACAGGGCTGAGTGGGGCGGGGCCAGGGTCTAAGGAGTGCCAGCAGCTTACAGCAGTTGGAAAAGGCAAAGAGAAAGATTAGCCCCCAATCCTCCTGAAGGTGCTGACACCTTGATTTTAGCCTACTCAGGCTGATTTTGGACTTCTGACCTCCAAGACAATAAGACGAGTAATTTGTGTTGTTTGAGCCACTGATTTTTTGATAATTTGTTACAACAGCAATAAGAAACTAATATGTCAAGCAACTCTCCCAAGGTCACATAATTTAGTTTCAGTGGGAATGGAGGGAGCTTGAATACTAACCAAGCTGGTTTGATTCCAGAAAATTCACACTTAACTACCATGCCTCACTTCTTTCTAAACGTGTTACCTAATATTTAATTGATGTGACTCATATGGTCCACGTCACAAAGCATTTGTGATCATTATTAAAAGTCCAGGAACATGTCGTGGTAGACTAAAAAAAATGTGGCCACAGTATTTGCACTCCATTTGTAAAGAGATGGCATCTCTTTTGCCACACCTGAAATCTGGGCTACCCCATGCCTTGTTTTGGAAATAGAATTGAGCGAAGGTGATGTTATAGCTTCAGTCCTCGCATCTTGGAACATCTCTGCCATCACATAAACAAGCTCAGTCTAGTCGATGAGAAGGCAGAGAGAGTACCAGGGGGCTCAGCGAACCACCAGCATGAGCTGCCAGACCTGTAAATGAGGCCACTTTGACTATTTCTGTACCAGTTGAACCTCCATCTCAGTGCACACCATTGGCAAAGGCAAGGTGAGGCCATGAGAACTATCCAGCTGACCCACAGGATCACCAGAAATAATATACTCATTATTGTTATTAGCCACAAAAATTTAGGGCAATTAGTTATAAAGCAATAGATAGCAGACATACACGCAAAGTGCATGGGATAGAATTCATTTTCCCCCTGTAGATTAAGAAAATATTCAATTCCTAAAAAGCCAATTTCCAAAGCAGCAGCAAACACTGATCTGATGCTTACTGAAATTAATTTCCTCTCTCAATTCCAGGTCCTGGAAATATATTAAGAAGACAAAGTTAATGTCTACAAGGGTGCTGGTGACCTTGTGTATTTAATTTTTCTCAATAACCCAGTCACAATCCTCATTTGAAGATAAGGAAATTGAGACCCGGAGAGACTGAGTCTCTTGTCTGAGGTCACGGAGCTAGAAAGCAGCAGATGAGTATTTATAACCTAGAGTTGCCTGGCACAAAAGTCCATTCTTTTTCCAAACTCAGCTGAAAATGTTCTCAGCAGTCCCTATAGACATAATTTTGCTCTTGTAACTGTGTCCAACTAGTTTTCATCAGTGAGTGGAAAATAGCCAAGATATGATATTCTATGAAATCTCCTTTAACACTCAGGATCCACTGGTAACGGTTGCCAGGCAAAATGTCTTATGCTAAAATTGCCTGTCTTATAAGACGTTAAAACAGTTTTAAAGAGCCGTCTCCTCTCAACATGCATTATATTGTTAGCTTTGCTCTTTTTCTTCCCCTCTCTCTCCCTGAAATACAATGTGAAAAAAAAAATCTATATCTTAAATAAAAAACAATGACGCTGTAAATTGCAATCGGAGGGTCAAAAACAATTGGAGAAGGAAATGTACAGTTGAGATGGTCTATTATCCTTGCAGAATCCATTTGGAAACATGCACACACAGAACATGGGGGAGGAAAAAAAAACAACCTTCTGGTTGTTTTCTGTCATTTTCCTTGTCTTTCATTTTTGTCTTGTCACTATTTTCAATCAAAGGGAGTGTGTGAAAAGCACATTGGCCTGGGTTCAGGAAGGAATGGAAGTATAGTTAAGAAATAAGGACTTATCTGTCATAAGAAAAGCTACTTAAAATTCACTCAATATAGTAATCTTACTTATTAATCATTTCATAATTAGAATATCTTGGGATAATGTTTACATATTTTTATCTTAGAAGAATACTGCATACTAGTTACATCAAGAATTAAAAAGGAGGTAAATGAGTGTAAAAATTACTCATAGTTTTAACATTTAGGCTGTTTATCCTTGACATGTTGGTATCTTTCTCTTTTGCACACTTTTTTTTTAATTGGTGGGATACTCTGGCATCCTTTATATTTTTTATTATAACATCAGCTTTTAAGTTTTGTAGAAACTTTTCAGAGAGATCAATAGTTTTTGGCGTGGGATGCTACACTTCCCCTTTGCCTGAGGAAGTAAGAGTTGTGCCAGGGTGCTTCTGGCTGTACCACTGGTTGCAAATATATATTACCAGCATTTAGCACCAGGAGTCCACAAATGGTAACCCTTCTACAATGTACAAGACAGTCTTGAAAAGCGAAGGATTCCCACTCCAGTGCTACCCATGCCTCAACTGAGACACACAAACCATAAGGCATGATCATGACTGCGTAACTTATTCGTGGTTAGTGGCCACTTTGGAAGACAGTCTGTCATAGGCTTCCAGAAGCTAAACACGATCCTACCATACAAAAAAGCAATTGCACTCTTAGGTATTTACCCAACTGATTTAAAAACTTATATTGACACAAAAGCCTGCACATGTATATTTATAGCAGCTTTGTCAATAATCATCAAAAACTAGAACCAACCAACCATGTCCCTCCGTAGAAAAGTGTATAAATTAGCAGTGGCCCATCCATACACAGAATACTAGTAAAAAAGAATTAACTATGCAGCCCCATAAAGATGTAAAGGAGTCTTAAATGCATACTGCTAAGTAAAGAAACCAATCTGTAAAGGCCACATAGTGTATAATTCCATTTATTTGATATTCTGGAAAAGGAGAACTCTAGGAACAGTGAAAAGACCAATGGTTTCCAAGTTGAAAGGTGAAGCACAGGAAAATTTCTCAGAGGGGCAAAACTCCTCTGCATAATATGCTAATGGTGAATAAAATGCATCTGTCAAAAGTTATTGAAATTTATAGCACAAAGAGTGGACTTTCATGTAAACAAATTAAAAAAAAAATACTTTGCAGAATGAGGGATCCAGGGATGGAATGTGAACTTTGGTAAAGTAAAGTAACTATATTAGAAATGAATGAAATAACCTTAGGGAAGGGGTTGGGGAAATGTGTGGACCTAGCTCTTTGGAGGTGAGTGGTGTCTGTAAGGCTGAAAGCACGGGGAACTATACAAAATACGGTGTTCTAGTTAATGAAATTGTTTCTCATGGAAGTACAGATGAACACTCTGATGCCACTGAACTATATGCTAGCGTTGAACGAGCCTAGAACATCCTGTGGTGTTAGCGAGTGAGGAAGTGCTAAGATGGAGAAGGGGGGGAGAAGAGGGGGGAGGGAGAAGAAGGGGAAGGGGAGGAAATGAGGAGGAGGAGAAGGAAGAGGTGGGGGAGAGGGAGGAGAAGGAGGGGGAAGAGGAGGGGGAAGAGGAGGGGGAAAAGGAGGGGAAGGAGGGGGAAGAGGAGGGGAGGAGGAGATTGTGCCAAAGAGATGCAAAATCCAACTGTGAGAGCACCAGTGCCAAGGCTGGAGCAGTCTGAGAACCAAAATAAATAAAGTGGTATTCTATAAATCTAGTTGTCTCTCCTCCTGATTTTTAAATGACTTGGCTTTTAACTTCTTCCTTATATTCACTTTATTATTTATATTTTAATTATAGTTTTAGTTGTAAAATGTATTTATGTACTCATGGATGTATATCCATGTAAATAAATACAAATAAGTTACTGAATAAATTAAAATCATGAAGAAGAGACAAATCTCTGGGACATAGTTTTTTTTTGTTTTTTTTAAGATTTTATTTATTTATTTGACAGACAGAGATCACAAGCAGGCAGAGAGGCAGGCAGAGAGAGAAGAAAGCAGGCTCCCCATGAAGCAGAGAGCCCCTTGCAGGGCTCGATCCCAGAACCCTGGGATCATGACCTGAGCTGAAGGCAGAGGCTTTAACCCACTGAGCCACCCAGGCGCCCCTCTGGGACATAGTTCATGTCCATACTCTTACCTCAGGGAGTTGGAACATAACTCCCTGCTCCTAACTCTGGACTTCACATAGCTACTTCCTTGCAGAGTACGAAACAGAAAAAGAGGCAGATTGCCTTTAGGCGGAGAAACCTGACCAACTCTAATGCAACTGGATGGTCAAGGCCAACATGGGCAACCGTGAGTCATGTTGACAAGTTGTGCCCTTGACATGATGTAATGAAAATGGCACTTGATCTCCGTGCTCTTCCTCTCTGAATCTCATCACTCCAGTCTGATAATGGGGAAAAAAATCAGACAAATCCCAACTGAAGAATGTTTTACAAAATACCTGACTAGCGCCCCTCAAAACTGTCAAGATTACCAAAAATAAGGGAAGTTTGAGAAACTTAGCCAAGAGGAGCCTAAGCAGACATGACAACTAAATGTTATGTGATATCTTAGATGGGATCTTAGGAAAGAAAAAAATATATAGGTTAAAAAAAAGGAAAACTGAATAAAGTTGGACTTGAGTTTAGAATAAAATATCAATGTTTGCTCATAATTATGACAAATGTACCATATGGATATAAGATGTTAACAACAGAGGGAACTGGAACTGAGTACATGGAAACTCTCTGAACACTCTTTATGAGTTTTCTGTAATTCTAAAGCAATTTTCAAAATTTAAAGAGTTTATATAAAAAATTAAATTCAAGGAGGCAATATGACTTATTGGAGTGGTTTTTGATAAAGAGGCGTTACCTGTCCCAAGGGGCATTTTGCAAATCTGGGGGGTTGCTTCTGTTGTTACAGTAACTAGGGGAACTTTCCTTGAATTTAGTGGACCAAACAGGATAGCCAGATGCTCTAGTCCTGACCAATGACTGGATTTTGAATACCTATGGGTATTCATTTAGGTAAAAACAAACAAATATAGATATTACTTATAATTTTGCATATAAATACAAAGTACTTTTTCATGACGTTAATATGCAATATATAATGCATTTCTAGTATATATTGAGGGGGGAGATTGTAAACTCTTTTCTTTGGAAGTTTACTAAGACTTGCATACTGTATAGAAAAACCCCATAACCCAAGATCTCTGCTAATGAAATTTTCATGTCTAACATAAAACATAGAAATTTGTAGCTGTCACACATATAGTCTTTCTACATGTACGCACAAGTAACTAACACATTGTCTCTTAGGGTAGTTGTTTCTCAGTATTTACACCTTGAAATATCTATTATCTTATTACAGTTTTCTTTTATTTTGCCATTCTGTTACATGAAAGAATTCTACTTGCTTTTTGAAAATTTATGTGTAGGTAGGTTATGTAATTTATGAAGTTATTTCCAGATGGTAGAGAAAGCATTTGACTATTTGTTATAAAACAGGGACATTTGGATCTGACAGGGTTGAGAACCACTAACACTATAAATAGACCTCAGATGGAATCTCTGACGGAGACAGCTAGTTGTCTATCAAAAATCTGGGCTACCTCTCCATGTATACAGTTGTTTCTGGGAAGTGGAGACCCCGCCTGGAACTACATTTTGAAACCTTCTTGCATCTACCTGAGACTATGTGACTCGTTTTAACCACTGGGATATGGCAAGGCAGGTAAGTTTTCTCCATCTCCCCCTTCCCTGGTTAGAACCAGGGGCCTCCACAAACATGAGGGATGGGTCAGCCACAAGCCAGAAAGGGCTGAACCTCAGAATTAAGAAAATGAAGAATCTCTGGCCACCACAAACACCCATATTATTTTAAGAGGGAGAATTAACTGTGATGTCATCAAAATGTGGGGATTTTTGTTATGATCGCTGACGTAATAAATACACAGACTACCAGTTTCATCACCCATACATTTGACAGCCATTTACCAAGACTAGGTCTTTTTTTTTTTTTTAAGTGTTTAAAAAGATGCTAAATGTGGTGCATAAACAATGAATTTTGAAACAGTGAAAAGAAATAAAATAAAATGGGGGAAAAATAAGATGCTAAATATAATAACAGTCTTACAGGGTTGTTGTGAGGTTTCCATGGGATCATACTTAGGAAAGCACTTGCACTTTATAAGCCCTGATTGAGTCCCTTTGTCCATTGCCATTCTCAGTACAACTTGCCAATTTATCTACCTGTCATTGAACTTGTAACACCCACTAATAAACTCCCAGACGTCCCTGCATAGCTCAGGTAGATCCTGATCAGGGCTCTGAAATGGGTCTTTCTGCTCCAGACGTTGTTTCACTGTATCCTCTTCCTCCTCTTTCTTTATATGCAACATGTCACTGGAAAACCGCACAGCCATTGCTTTCTCTCTGAATCAAGGGCACATTCCAGAAACTCTGTTGGGTATTTTGCTTAATTCATTCATCAGAAAAAAAAAAAAATAGTGTTTGTTTCTTGATGAACACCGTAATTATTGCTCACACATACCACATTTTTCCTAACACTGGAGAATTTGCAAATTCATGCAGTGTGGATTTAGGAAAAGAATTTCGATGTTCAAATCCTGTTTAAATCCCTTGCATAAGTTCCCAAGGGGCCCTCCAGGCTTCCCATTTTTGCCCTTGATAAAAGTATTAGCATTTGTTTAAAAATCCTGTAGAAGCTATGAATATGGTAATGCAGAGGTTAATGCCAGTGGATGGTCAGCCATTCATTGTTCCATTCAGGGCCATGGCCCACAGACCCAAAGTACATGTGACCAACCTTTCCCCAAATGCCATGCTTCCATAGGCAAGAGTCACAAGTCTTTTCAAATAGAGTACTTTGTTTCCAAATAATACCTTTTCAATACTTCCCAGATTACCCATTTCTAAAGAAACAGAGAAGTTGCCAAAATTTAAGGAGTTTGCATATCTGGTCAAAAATCTTTACTCTTTACGTTCTTGTAGCTTATCACAAAGAGTATTTTTCTGCTCATCATGAGAACAACAAATGCCTTTATGCATATTAATTACATGGGAGCAAATGGCTTCAGCGCATGTTAAGAATTTCTAAAGCACTGACTTGATCATTTCCCCTTTATCTTAATGATCCACAATGGTACATTGTTGCCTAAAGAAGTGGTTTCAAAATATGTTGGGTCAAGAATATCTTTGAAAAGCTCACCACAGTATTGTCTCTTCCCCCCAAAATGTATACAGAGAGAAAATATGTGACATTTTAGTTGCCTTATGGACATCTAACATCAGCACATGGACCCAAGTTTAAGATCTTCTGACTTTTAGGATGAAGGTCCATCTGCTCAGACTGCCAAACTCTTTTATCTACCCCTTAACTCTGCTTCCAGGCCCTTCTCTCTGCCCTTTGGCCCCTTCACATTGGCAGTACCACACTCCCTCAGGCTCCTTAACACACCTGGCACTTTCAGGCTTCTGTGCCTCTGCACATTCTGCTCTCCTTGACCTTGAGAAGTCCCCGTCTGCACCAGTCATCTGATTTACCTGTTATTCTCCAAAATGTTAGCTCAGATTCCATTTCCTCTGTGAAATCTGGTTTTCCAGGCCTATTTTCATTCTCCCTTTTCTGTGCTCTGATAGTAGAGTCTGTGCAGCCCAATTAACAGCATTCATCATTCTATATTATATTAATTCTGCTTCTCCCTGGGATGGGATGGGGTTCTACCAATAATGCCATCTCCAGTCTCTAATGCGAAGTCTGATATAAACAGAGGTTGTCAATAAATGTTTGTATAATGAATGAAGAAATGAATGGCCTTCCTTATAGTTCAGAGACAAAGAAGCCTAAGCTTAAATTTGGACAACTGAAACAAATAACCATTTCCAGTAACAAAAGCAAGGTGTCAGCACACTTCACCCTCAAGCACAATCAAGCCTCGGATTGCCGAGCTGGTTTAATTAGCTTATTTGAGATCAGTCAGAGGCTGGGTCAAGACATGGGAACACGAGCAAGTACCTTCGCTAGATTAAAGCACAGTGGCCAATAAAATTGTCAGGTGAAAAATGAATAGCAATTTTAATGGCTTTCAATGAGATTTTATGAGATGAAAACATGCTACAGGCAAACTTGCTAAAGAAACAAACAGAGGCGGGTGAATGCACACACGCGCGTGCGCGCTCACACACACACACACACACACAGACACCTCTAATAAACAGGAGGGCTGAGTTGAGGCTCCAGGAAGGGAGTGGGTTGTTGTCCTCATTGGGGTGCAGAAGCTGGAATAATAAGACGGATTGTGCACAGATCTACCTCTCTCCCTGATGAGACGTGAGAATACGAAGGTAGAGTGGGTTCCCAGCATGAGCCCCTCCCCTCTACCATGCCTCCCCCCTCTCTGGCCACAGCTAACCAAGGCTGGGTATGCACACTTGTAATCTGCATTTCTTCATCTGTCAAGCTGGGGCATTCATGCCTTCTTCACTGAAGCAAGAGAGGAAGAGAACAGGAAGCTCCGTGCACACCAGGTGGCACTGTGAGCATTCATAATATTGTACACAGCTGGTGGAATCCATGTGTGTATCTCCCATGAAAATATGAGCTCCTTGAAGGCAGGAGCAATTCTTACTTAATTCTACTTTCTGAGACTCTCAAATATAATAGACAATCAGTTATGGATCTATCTATTTAGTGCAATTTTACACTAAAAAGAATTCTTTACTATGATAGTTCCTGGCAAATAAACTATGGAAAA
>PISX010012634.1:0-59964 GCA_004024625.1 Mellivora capensis
CACTATCAAGTCTCTTTTATGGAAGTTAAAGTATTGATAGGTATACATAGAGACTCTAATGTGATTGAGACATTTTGTTTCATTCAAATAAATCTGTAAATCCCCAAGCTTCTAAATTCCATGACATTCTTCTGAGAGCAGAGGCTGCCTCTTCACAAATGCAATGAAGTAATTCATGCTCTGAAAAACTTGTAATGACATCATTTGCACTATTTACATTGACAATCTCTTCATGCCCCATTCTCTCATCTTTCCCTAATTACCTCTAGATTTATAACTATATTAAATTGTCACTTGCATGGAAATTGTATGCAATTTGAACTCAAAAGGAGAAGACTTACATACCAAAATAATTACCAGATCTAAGTTAATTTATGTCAGTGTAAATCTTGAGCCTGTGTGTGGAAGTGGATTCAAAATGCTTTATGAGAGAAGAATTTTATATTTAACTGAAATTGGCTTCATCAGTAAGGGCATACCAATTCTTTATCAAAGGTGCCAACTCCCAGTTGTCTGACCAACATCTGGACTCAATGTTGGTCAATGCTAAATTCAGTTGAGTTGGTGGAAATTGTCTGGTATAATGTTATAGGAAATTGTTATAATGTCCTGAAGGTCACACATGGATTTTTGGTTCGTATAATCTGATTAGTAAAAGGTAAGAAGCAGGCCAAATCCTCTTGTAATAATGCTAATACACTGGCAGACACACTAATGGCATTTACTGTCTGAAGAGTCCTTATCTTGAGATACTTTTAGCAGGATATAGCTGATGTATTTAGGATCATTTATGGTTAGCACCTGGAATCTATTAATCTTTGAAATGTTTCAGGCATGGTTCCATGAAAAATGCCACTTAAACTGTGTGACTGTTGGAAGTATAAATTGAAGGCATTTCATAACCAAAATAGCTTCTTTTAGAGTAACACACATCACAAAGGGACCTTCCATGTTAAATCTGGGCCAAGGAGCATCCTAACAAGAAAAGCAAGATCTAAAGAGGGATTTTGGTAATCCAGATTTCTTCAGATTTCATCTGGGTTTCACCATTACCTGCAACCTTAAAAGAATTACCACCATTTGATACAGGGTAAGACCACTGATTTTCATTTGGTGCTCTGGTACTTCATATTATCTCCACACCATCGGCCTGTACTGGGATCCATGAGTCACAGCCATTTGAAAGGGAGTCTGGAAGATGTAGTTTGAATTCTGAATGGCCAGATCACTAAAAAATAGAGGATTCACTAATAAGGAAGAAGAGAAGCCTATATATTGAGGGAGTTCACTGTCTCCAACACAGAAGGTAGAGAGAAGGAAATCAAAGAGATTTTTAGGGGCTTCTGAAGAAGGATAATCATGCTGGATCAGAGTGACTTGTTAGACTGATGGCTTTTGGATGGTAGATGGAATCCTAGCCTAAGTTTGAGTGTCTTGGCTGTGATCTCCCTTCTTCCTTTGTTCTCTTCTTCCTTTGTTTGCTTCAGTCACCATCAGGGCATTGCTTCCACACTTTGTTCAGTGGCCACAATTGCTATAGTTCTGTCTGTAGCACTTTAGCCATTTGTTTTCAGTCAGATTTCTGAAAGCTGAAAGGTAGTTTTGAATAAAATTTATCTCTGTGGAATCCAAAATAACAAAACAATTAAATAAATAAAATAATATAAAACAAACTCTTAGAGAGAAAATGTTATTGGTTACCAGAGGGAAAGACACTGGGGTGGGGGGTGGGGCAAAAATGGATGAAGGAGGCCCACAATGTGGTGATGGATAATAACTGGGCTTGAGGTGATGACTTTGTAGTATTATACAGATAGAGAATTTTAAAGCTGTCCACATAAAACTTCTATTAAAAAAAGAAATTCTCATTATGCCCTGAATGGCTTTTGGTTTTGCTAATACAGATTTTCAAAAATTTCAACTCCTATTATATAATGTCTACTTTTAATACAAGTTAGGTTTCAGAAAAATTTTATTCAAATTCTTTATTTTCACCATAACTTTTAGTGTACCTTAAAGTAGTTTGGTTAGATTTTAAGCTCCATTTATAAATTTGATTCAGTGAAAGAGAAAAATGCATGACAAAACTCTCTAAAGCGTTGATATAAATATCTGCATAAGAACATTTGGTAAGCATGCTTATAATACTAATTTATCCATTTATTAAAACTTATCTTTTAAGGGTTTTTATAATATTTTCTATCAAGCCAGGTTGAAGAACACTTTATAACTGTCAAATTTTCCTTGTCAGATTACATTTGTAATAAAACTTCTGTATCAAATCTCAAACCACACCAATCTTAAATTCTTAAACATCTAGAGAATGAATGAGGTGGCTTACCAGGGTTTGTTTGTACAGGTGTGATAACAAAGAGCATGGAGGAAATACATTTACCCGACAATACAAGATAGAAACTAGACCCTGAGAAAAATGTCTTCAGGAACCAAACAAGGAACTATATTAGGATATAAGATAATAACAATAAGTTTATAATCTATTAAAAACAATCACTATGCGGTGTACATGAAACTAATGTAACATTGTGTCAATTATACTTCAACTAAAAGAAAAAACAAGAAAGAAAATAGAAGCCAACCTAAGACATTAAAAACATATGAATAAGCAATAGATACTGCCCACAAGCTACTAGTCTATAATCTTTAATCTCAACATCAAGATCTGGTTAAAGGAATGTGAGCCATTGTGTTCGCTCTGAGCAAAACATGGGGTCAGAGAGCAAATGGGGGACTAAGCATTGGGAGCAAATGTTTGACTAAGGTCTGCACTGGAACAGCGGGAATGCCACAGCGTCAGCAGCCACTGCAGGGAGGCAGGCCGTGCTCAGACCCCACATCAGGGCTTACAACATCAGGATCTGGCATCTTTCCTGGCAGAGATCCCTTGGGTATTGTTAGAACACAGCGTGCTGGCAGTAAATTTGGGGCACCTGTGGCCAAACAACTTCCTCTGTTGTCCATAGTACCAGAACTGATCACTGATGACGGTAATAGAAAAATGCACATGCCTTTCTTTGTGCCACACACTTTCCAAGGACTTACATGTATTGACACTGAATTCTGTGACCTTAACGCTCTCACTCCAAGTCACATATGGTACGTGTTGAATCATGATTCAAACTAAAAATCTGTGTTTCTAGACACTAAGCTATGCTGATGGACAGGGTATAATTAATGAAACGTGATAGAGATTTGCAGAGAATTCCAGAAGGATTTGGAAACATTAAGGTTTAGCAGGAGGGAGGATTAGCATAGAGAGGAGGTGGCATCACCAGAAAAACCGTGTGGGGCATTTGATGGGACCTTATTTTCTCCTATTGTAGTTCTTGGGAAACCTAGGTTACAGATTAATTTATCTAATATTTTATCTATTTATTTATCTACTTTGTTAATATGTTATCTAATCCATTTTATCAAATGGATTTGCTTAAGTAACTCAGAGATGAAATGTATGCCTCGGAACGGGATCTTGGCCAAATTTCAAATATGAAATTCACATATTTCCCTTTGTTTTTTGCAATAAATCCATAGGAAAGATGTAAAAGGAGCCCAGTTTAACATAGATATACTTTTCAACAGTTTGCAGTTTAAAATTCTCAAAAGTAAAATACACTTTCTGGAAACCAAAAAAATATTTATGTAAATAATATTGCATCTGGACACAGGTACAAAATTTTTTTCACCATGTTAGCAGATGACAACCAAGCCCATCGGCTATTAGCTGCATGGGAATTATGTTATAATTGTAAAGAATCCAAGATTCCAGTTGTGTAATTAATCTATTGTTTTTAAAATACTCAAATTTATAGACCATATGTTAGATTTATGCTGAAGTTCTAATTGCCCAATTACAAATACTAAACTGAGTTTCCATCCTCATTAAAAGCTTTCAAAGTCTCAGCTCCTAGAGAAGTGGTATTCAAACTTAAAAATCACAGACCTCTTACTAATTATTAACCACTACTCCCAGTATAAATGTTAAAGCAAATTGTAATTATAAGCAATTATCCTTACATGCTATACATTTTGTAAGCATAGTTAGAATCCTCAAAATGTAGATCTTTAAAAAATAGAGGAGATAATTTTTTTATCTTGCTAATCACAAGAACTTGAGCACTCTTAAATCAGAAAATGATCTACAGACAGTAGATTTTAATGAATAAAGAGTTTTTAATGAATAAAAATATTCATTCTTAAATTTAATGGATATAAATCCCTATTTTTGATAATCTGATTTTCTGTCCCAAATTTTGTCAACCTCTTACCAGATATGATAAAATCATCATGCTTTGTCTCATGGTATAGCAGATGAAGAGCTTTAATTATGTGTTAATTATCATATTTGTTTTTTGTTGTTGTTATTTATGAATTTGAATCACTGGTCCTATTTTTTTTTTTTAAGATTTATTTATTTATTTGACAGAGATCACAAGCAGGCAGAGAGAGAGGAAGGGAAGCAGGCTCCCCACTGAGCAGAGAGCCCAATACGGGGCTGGATCCCGGGACCCTAGGATCATGACCTGAGCTGAAGGCAGAGGCTTCAACCCACTGAGCCACCCAGGCACCCCTGGTGCTATTTTTAATAGGCTGTTTCTTTACAAGAATGTTTTAAGGTCATTATCTAATTTTGAGACTTACTCAGTTTAAATGAGCTAATGTAACCCATAAAATCATGTTATCCTGCTATATGTACACTGCACTTATTCAGAATACATTGAAAAAGAAGAAACTACAGAGAGTGCCTTTTTCACCTACTGCCTCATGGAACTTCACTCTTTCTCAGGGGTAACATCCTATTAGGTACCTTACATATGATCTTCTGATGTATAACAGCCAAAGAGAAGGTGTCAGTCTTGACACCTTTAAATATATATTTAATATATTACATTACATATTAAAACAGCTAAGTTTTAATATTAAACTTAATAAAGCATAGTTCTGTTTATATTTTCAAATTAAAAATTGTATTAAAATATGCATTTCTCATTTTAGATAACTGCTATTTAGATCATTAATATGCAATAATTTTTAGTTATCAGTAATGCACACTAGAAAGACAATAAAAAGTAAACATATATATTTTAAATGTGACTTTGAAATATGTTGAAACACTATTTTCAGTAAGCTATATGTTCCAATCACTCTGAGCAGCTTTTTCAGGTCTTCTGCCTAAATAAAAAACAAATAATTAACAACACATATTGTGCTTTTAAATTTTTGGAAGTCAGACATTAAGTATCAACAGAGTATAAAAAAGATTTATGAAAGCAGTGTCCTTTCTAATCATATTTTTATTATAAATTTTATTTACGTCAAAACAAATAGGCTTTACATGTTACTTTTATAGCATTCAATTCCCACTCTCCATGTTTAATGTAAGATATATAATGGAGGGTTTTGTTGTTTTTTAAACCAAGAGTCAAGTAGCTAATATATTCATTAAATATTGTCCGCTTGCCTACTATGAAAAACACAACTTGTTATGACAACACATGTAAATCAGTCAAACTATCCATGGCAGTTTTGCTTTTTTACTTTTTATCTTTTGACTCTCTTCAGCCATTTCTTCCACCTCATAGCCCTTGCCTCTGGTACCCACCAATCTACTCTCTGTATCCACGAGTGTTGTTGTTGTCATTTTATTTGTTTGTTTTAGGTACTATTAGAGAGAACATATCATATTGGTCTTTTTCTGTCTAACTTATTTCACTTAGCATAATGTCCTCGAGGTCCATCCATATTCTTACAAATGACAAATTTCATTCTTTTTATGGCTAATAATATTTCATTGCATGTGTGTGTGTGTCTACAATTTCCTTACCCATTCGTCCATCGATGGGCACTTAGGTTGTGTCCATTTCTTGGCTATTACAAATAATGCTGCAATGAACATGAGAGTGCAGATAAATTTTTAATACGTGTTTTTGTTTTCTTTGGATAAATACCCGCAAGTGGAATTGCTGGATCACATGGTAGTTCTATTTTTATTTATTTTTTTAAAGGAAATTTCATACTCTTTTCCTCAGTGGCTGCCCCAATTTACATTCCCACCAACAGTGCATAAAGGTTCTCTTTTTTCCACATCCTCGCCAACACTTGTTTCTTCTTGTTTGTTCGTTCTTATTTTTCTAAGTAGCACTTATACTATGTATGAGGTAATAGCTCACTGTGGTTTTAGCTTGCATTTCCCAAATGTTTAGTAATTTTGAGGATCTTTTCAATGTACCTGTTGGTCTTCTGTATTGCATCTTTGGAAAAATGTCTATTCAGACTTTCTGCTCATTTTGTAATTGGATTGTGTTTTGCTGTTGAATCATATGAGTTGCTTATATATTTTGGGTACTGGTCCCTTATCAGATATATGATTTGTAAATATTTTCTCACATTCTGTACATTGCCCTGTTGTTGATGATTTCATTCACTATGTAGAGCTTTTTAGTATGATATAGTCTCATTTATTTTTGCTTTTGTTGATTTTGCTTTTGGTGCCAGATTCAAAAAAATAACCACTAACATCTATGTTAGGGAGTTTACCACCTATGTTTTCTCCTAGAAATTTTATGGTTTCAGGTTTTATGATCAAGTCTTTAATCCATTCTGAGTTAATTGTTGTGTTTAGAGTAAGATAGTGGTTGGATTTCATTCTTTTGCAATGGCTGTCCAATTTTCCCAACACCATTTATTAAAGAGACTGTCCTTTACCCATTGTATATTTTTGACTCCTTGGTTATAAATTAATTGGCCACATATGCATGGATTTATTTCTGGGCTCTCCATTCAGTGCTAACGACCTAAACGTATGTTTTTATACAAATACCCTACTGTATTGTTTTCTTTTATTTTTAAGATTTATTTATGTTAGAGAGAGTGCACAAGTGGGGAAAGGAGCAGAGGGAGAGAATCTTTTGAACAGATTCCCTGCTGAGCATGGAGCTTAATGTGGGGCTCAATCCCAGGACCCATGAGATCATGTCCTGAGCCAAAGCTAAGAGTCAAATGCTTAACCATCTAAGCCACCCAGGTACCTACTGTACTGTTTTGATTACTATGGCTCTATAATACAGTTTGAAATCAGAGAATGTGATGCCTCCAGTTTTGTTCTTCTTTTTCAAGATTGTTTTTGCTCTTTAGGGTTTTTTGTGATTCTGTACAAATCTTAGGGTTTTTCTATTTGAAAAATGTCACTGTAATTTTGATAGGGATTGCATTGAATCCATACAGTTTTGGGTAGTATGAACACTTTAACAATATTGATTGTAACAAATCATGACCACAAGATATGTTTCCACTTATTTGTGTCTTCTTCAGTCTCTTTCATTAAAGTCTATAGTCTTCAATATACAGATCTTTCACCTCCTTTGTGTAATTTATTCCTAGATATTTTATTTTTGATGCTATTGTAAAGGGTATATTATTTATTTCTCTTTCTGATAGTTTGTTATTGGTGTATAGAAATGCAATTGATGGGGTGTCTGGGTGGCTCATTTGGATGAGTGTCCAACTTTTGGTTTCAGGGTTGTGAGACAGAGCCCCAAGTTGTGCTCTGCACTCAGCAGGGAGTGTACTGGAGATTGTCTCTCTCTCTCCCTGACCCCTTCTCCCTGCTTGCATACTCTCTTTCTCTAAAAAATAAATAAACAAATCTTTAAAAATGCAGTCATTTTTGTGTATTGATTTTATATCCTACAACTTTATTGAATTCATTTATTAATTCTAACAGCTTTTTATATAGTCTTTAGGATATCTATATTTAATATCATGTCATCTGCAAATAGTGACAATTTTATTTCTTCCTTTCCTATTTGACTGCCTTTAATTTATTTTACTTGCCTAATTGCTCTAGCTAGAACTTTCGATACTATGGTGAATAAAGATGGCAAAACTGGGCAACCTTGTCTTGTTTCTGATCTTAGAGGAAAACTTCCTGATTTTCACCAGTGAGTATAATGCTGGTTGTGGGTTTTTTACATATGGCCTTAATTATGTTCCCTCTATACCCAGTTTGTTAAGAGTTTTTATCATAAGTTAGTGTTGAATTTTTTAAGTATTTATTATGTATCTATTGAGATGAGATGATAATTAATTTTATTCTTTATTTTGTTCCTCTGGGTGTATCACATTGACCGATTTGAAGATTCTGAAACATCCTTGCATCCCCCAAATAAAATGCACTTTATTATGTTTTATGGTCCTTTTAATGTATGGTTGAATTTAGTTTGATAATATTTTGTTATGGATTTTTGCATCCGTGTTCATCAGGGATATTGGTACGTAATTTTTTTTTTCCTTGTGGTATCTTTATCTGGTTTTGGTATCAGGATAATGCTGGCTTAATTAAATGATTTTAGAAGAATTCCTCACTCTTCTAGTTTTTTGCACCAGTTTGAAAAGGAACAGTTTAAATATTTGGTAGAGTTCACAAGTTAAACCATCTGGTACTGGACTTTTGTTTGTTGTGAGGTTTTTAAGTACTGATTCAATCCCTTTATTGATAATTAATCTGCTCAGATTTTCTACACCATCATGATTTAGTCTTGGTAGGTTTTTGTGTTTCTAGGAATTTATCCATTTTGCTGGGTTGTCCAATTAGTTGCATGTGATTGTTCATAGCACTATTTTATGATCCTTTATATTTCTATATTTCTGGCATTAGTTGTATTTCTATTTTCATTCCAATTTTGAGTCCTCTCCCTTTTTATCTTGGCAATTCTAGCTAATGACTTTTTGACTTGTCAAAAAAAACCAAAAAAAATGCTCTTCGTTTCATTAATCTTCTTTATTCTCATGCTGGTCTCTGTTTCATTTATTTTTGCTCTAATCTTTGTTACTTCTTTCCTTGTACCAACTTGAGGCTTCATTTGTTCTTTTTCTATTTCTTGAGGTGTAAAGTTGCTTTGTTTTCTTGAGACTTTTGTTGTTTCTTGAGGTATGCATTTATTGGTGTGTTTTAAAGTCTGTTTTGTTTGATATAAGTGTAACTACCCCAGCTTTCTTTTGGTTTCCACTTGCATAGAATATATTTTTCCATCCCTTCACTTTCAGTTTGTATGTGAGTCTCCTGTAGGTAGTATGTAGATGAGTTGTGTGTGTGTGCATGTGTGTGTTTTAAATCCATTCAGCCACTGTATATCTTTTGGTTAGAACATTTAGTCCTTTTACATTTAAAGTAATTATTAATAGTTTATGTACTTACTGATATTTGGTTAATTGTTTATTGGCTGTTTTTGTAGTTCCTCACTTCTGTCTTTTCTACTTTTGTGATTTGATGATTTTCTTTAGTGATATACTTACATTTCTTTCTCTTTCTTCTGTGTATTTAGTGGTTTTTGTGTGTGTGTGTGGTTACCATGAGGCTTACAAATAATTTATATCTATGTCAGTCTATTTTAAATTGATAATAACTAAATTTGTTATCATTCTAAAGCTCAGCATTTTTACTTTCACCCCTCACATGCATACATTTTATGTTTTTGATAACTCGTTTTACATCTTTTTAACTTGTTTATCCCTTAACTAATTATTATAATAGTAGGGTTTTTTTTTTTAACTACTTTTGTCTTTTACTTTATATCAACCTTATAAATGATTAATATACTACCTTTACTATATATTTACCTCACCGGGGAGATTATTTTTTTCCTATGTCTTCTTATTATCAATTAGCACCCTTTCTTTTCTTTTTCTAATAAAGTCCCTTTCACATTTCTTGTAAGGCCAGTATAGTGTTAATGAACTCTTTTAGCTTTTGCTTGTCTGGAAAAGTTTTGTCAACATCAATTCTAAATAATAACTTTGAAGATAGAGTATTCTTTGTTGGATATTTTTTTCCTTGAACACTTTGAATATACTGTATCACTCCTTTGGCCTGCCAAGTATGAGTAGAAAAGTCTACTGATATTCTAATGAAGGTTCCATTGTATGTAATTAGTTGTTTTTCTTTTGCTGCTTTCAATATTCTTTCCTTGTCTTTAACTTGACATTGTGATTATAATGTGTTGGTAGGTTCTATTTGGATTTCTTATTATGAACTCTTGAGCTTCCTGAATCTGCATGTCTGTTTCCTTTTCCAAGTTAGGAAAACTTTCAACCATTATGTCTTCAAACAAGATTTTTCCCCTTTCTTTCTGTCTTCTTCTTCTGGGACCCCCGTAATGAATGTTAATCCATATGATTTTTGTCCCACAAATCCCTTATGCTATGTTCACTTTTTAATTTTTTTTTCCTTTTTGCTGTTTTCATTGGGTGAATTCTGCCTTTTCTTCTAGTTGACTAATCTGATTCTTCTAGTCTGCTGTTGAACCCTTCTGGAATGCTTTTTAGTTCAGTTATTGTATTCTTTAGCTCTGTTACTTCTATTTGGTACTTTCTTATTTTTTTACTCTCTTTGTTGAAGTTCTTACTATGTTCATCTATTCTTCTCCCAGGTCAGTGGGCATCTTAAGGGCTATAACTCTGAACTCTTTATCAGGTAAACTAAATATCTCTGTTTCATCAAGTTTTGTTTTGTGTTCTTTTTTCCGCTGAAGTTTTGTCTTATCCTTTCAATATTATAGTGAAAGAATACCTAAAAGTATGAAAAGTCATCTATAACGGTGATGAACTAATCTAAATTTTTAAAACACAAAATGAATTCTATTTGAATGGACTTCTGTGATTGAATATATTTACACTATCCACATCTGATTTATATTTCCTGAATTCATCTGCATCTTCATAGGTGACACATTGTGAGCTATTGAACAATAAGGTTTTTGTTTCTTTGAAGGTATCATATTTTCAATTTTAAAAGCATCATGTTAAAAGTAGTTTTTAGGGTGCCTGGGTGGCTCAGTGGGTTAAGCCTCTGCCTTCGGCTCAGGTCATGATCTCAGGGTCCTGGGATCAAGTCCCGCATCGGGCTCTCTGCATGGCAGGGAGCCTGCTTCCTCCTCTCTCTCTCTGTCTGCCTCTCTGCCTACTTGTGATTTCTCTCTGTCAAATAAATAAATAAAATCTTAAAAAAAATAAGAGTAGTTTTTATTTCAGTTTTATGGAGTAATGAAGGCACAGGGATTTTAAGGTGTCACTGATAAACTACTGAGACTCTTAACTGAATCACATTTTCCACTGGAAATTAAATGTAAATTCAAATAACAATTATTCTATGCAGTTTTCTGGGTCTACTAGTTCATAATAGTCATTCTATGGTAGTTAAAAATATCACGGTCATAGTACATTCCCACACATTCACTTGCCAATGCATCCATTTTCAAGCACTCTGTGCACAGTGATAAGAGTTGTTTCCTATCTCATATGCTAAGTGATCTGCCCCTTTAGCAAAAGACTATGTTAGGGGAATTTGTTACAGGAGCTGAGTGCATCAAGATGTGAGTGGAGTGAAAACGAAGATGTGGTTTCTATCAATGCCTGATGCCCAATTAAAATAGAGTTCCTTCAGAGGAAAGAAGTTGTTATGCACCATTAACATTAAGATAGTTGACCTATTTTTGGAGAGAAATAATAAGTTTTTAAAATGCTTTAGGCCTTAAGACATTGGTTTAATTGTTGTTTTATCTAGTCCACTGCTCATATCTCTTCTAAGCTTATTTATAAATGTAGGGGCTTACCTTGCACGACTTTCTCAAAGAAATGAAATTCTGTTTAGAAAAGCAAGGGGAGGACATTTCTCAGTGGGTAATACAAGGTTATAGTCTTAGGCAGTTTGAGTGAAAAGATCAGGGCATCTATATAACTAAAATATAATGGGGCAGTATCCTGGAAAAATCTGTATTTAAGGCCTCCAATTCCAAAGGTTTTATGGAAGGCAGGTAGGAGAGGACCTAACATAAGGGAATGTTTCTACCAAGATATTTTTCTTAACAGGTGAACATCTATTACTCATGGTCATCAGACTTCTGAATCACTTAGGATCCATTTATTTTCAAGAAATAGGTACCTACTTAAAGTAGGCTAAATAAAAGAAGTTTACATTTTCATGTATTAAATAGTCCACATATGGAAAGTTCTAGAGCCAATACAGCAGCTGAGCAAATTAGGCCTCTAGGTTCATTTCACTGATACATTCTTGGATTACTCCTTTTGGTTATCAAAAGTCTGCAGTAGCCTCTGAAGATTGTTTCTTTATTATAATAACCTAAAAAGAAAGAGGGCAAGGATATTTATCCTTATGTATCTGTTTTACTTGGAAGAAAATGTTTCCTGGAAGCTCCTTATGGTACTTCCTTTTATAATTCAGAGGACAGAAGTTGAGTCATATGTTATTCTAAAGCTAATTATTTGTGAGTTGGGATGGGATTCTATAACAGACATAGATTAAATACAATTTATTCCCTGGGACAGGGATATGAAAAAAGAGGCAAGGACCAAGAGGGCATTTGTTAATGGTTAGCTAATCAACATGGTCTAGTCAATAATTTTATTTATTTATTTATTATTTTAATCCCTGTCTCTCATCCATTGTGAATTGGAAATAACAAAAATTATTTCACGGGCTTTCATGCATTGTTTCATTAAACACAAATTGAGTTTGTGTGCGGGGTGCTACAAATACAAAAATTGTTTTGAAATAGAGCTAGAAAGTTCATCTTATTCAATCTAAGATGGCAAGGCAAGATTTGAAAAACAATAACAACAAAATGTTTTCCATATGAGGAGTCTAAATAGATATTGTCCATTTGAGGGTCAGGTGAGGAAGAGAAGCAAAATTACAAAGGACACAACAACAAACAGCCAGTGTTGTCTGTAGGAACTGTAAGTAGGTTCATGCTTCTGAAGAGTGTAGCTCAAAGCTTGTGGTTGCTGGATATAAGGTGTTATATTGCCTTTCTTAAAATTGACATCATAGAGTTATAAATTAATGAATTGTTATGAACTGAATATTTGTGTCCCGTCTAAAATTCCTGTGTTACAACCCTAACCCTCAATGTGATGTATTTGAAGATAGAATCTTTGGAGATAATTATATTTAGATGAGGTCTTGAGGGTAGAGTCCTCAAGATGAGATTATGCCCTAAAGGAAAGATCAGAGATTTCACCCTCTCCCATCCTCACCCATCTTTTCGTACTCTCTCCTTACCATATGAGGACACATTAAGAAGACCGCCACCTGTGAGCCAGAAACAGAGCTCTAATCAAGAATCAATGAGCCAAATGATCTTAGACTTCCCCACTACAGAACTGTGAAAAAGATATTTTTATTGTTTATCACAGAACTGTGAGAAAGATATTTCTATTGTTTAAGCCACCCAGCCTATAGTATTTTGATATAACATCTGGAGCTCAGATGTGAATATAAAAAAAAACCTTGGAATACTTGAATAACCTACATAAACTTTAAAGGAATCAGAAGCACAGCAGAGAAGTCAATTAGCATCAATCCCAGAACAGAGTCATAGACAAGAAGCAGAGCACAGAAGTCAATTAACCTCAGCAAATGCCTTAAGGGCAGAAGAATGAAGGAAATCTAAATTCTTATTATAAACAGGAAAACAAGCCGCTTATGTAAATATTTAAGAACCCATCATGGCAAAGAACTCTGAGATCACTGCACTTCAGTAGTATTCCAGAGAAAGAGACAGAGGCCATACCAGCCTCCAGGAAATTGCAGCAATGAAGAATAAGGGGACCACTTATACTTCTGGTAGATATTATAGTGTGTTGCTTGTGCAGGGGGTGGAGTCACTGCTAAGAGATCTGCAAGGTGGTTATTTGTCTCAGGGGCAAGTTGAGTTTTGGTTAGAGCAATCAGCTGAGTGGCAGGTTCCAAGAAGCAGTGAAGGTTTGGGAAAATTTGCTAGGGAGCCAGATTAGGAGTCAGTCTAGGGACAATATGGCTTTCTTTTTGAGAATTTCCTTTGGTGGCTATGCTGTAGGTCAGGCTAATCTGAGTGGAAGCTCTTAGATTTTATAACTCCTCTCAATTCCAGATAACTGTGGAGTCTTGCATACTTGCAAGAAAGATAGGAGAAGTGAAGCTCTGGTAGCCTCTCTATTCAAATATTGGGTATTTTTAATTTACTAAAAGGGAATAAAATATATTTATGGTTACTAAAATGTATTTAAACAAGATTATCTTTTTTTTAATATTTTCTAAGAAAGATGGGGAATAAACCAAATCCCCATCTATTACAGAACGCCAGGATGAATTTGAAGCACTTACTATACTATAGGTGCTTGTGGTAGCATTTGGACAACATGTGTACTTCCTTAAATCCAGATTGAGTGGTATATAACCTGTGCAAATTGAAGCACATAAAAAAATTTTCAAGAGGTCATTTGAACGTATATTGATTCAAAGTTAGGATCACTCCAGAGTAAAGAGCTAAGGAAGTATTTTTTTAAGAGAAGATAAGGAAGTAAAGCATGAAACTTATCCAACTGATTATAGTTTAAGCACTTGATTTATTTCGGAAACCCTACTTGGATATTTGTAATTGGTTGCTCTTCAATTTCACATTCTTTTTTTTTTTTTAAGATTTTATTTATTTATTTGACAGACAGAGATCACGAGTATGCAGAGAGGCAGGCAAGGAGAGGAGGAAGCAGGCTCCCTGCTGAGCAGAGAAGGCAGAAGCTTTAACCCACTGAGCCACCCAGGCGCCCCCAATTTCACATTCTTGAATTCAAATGGATTGACTCTGGCTTAGATTTTGGTTTGCTTATATAAATTACCAAGACATTAGAACCACCTTACTCCAATGGCCCCTTTGTTTAAATTACTTTAACAATACAATGCTATCAATAGCAAAACCAGAAATTTTGCAATTTTCTTGCAAATATCCACAATTGTAATGTGAGGATTCCATTATTCAATTCATTTTATACAGAGGATAAATATTGCAAAACTTTCAAGAACTTTATAATCCATATATTAGTTTACTTACAGTGTGTTCCAAATATTTCATTTATAAATCACAGATTAATACCAAAACCAAAGCAGTTTCACTCAAATGTAGACTATATATTGACACAAATGGTTTATTTTTATTGATTGTTATACATTTTATTCAGATACACTTGATATTTACTTTGTACTCTACTTTTTTTAACTTTACCCATTTTTAAAAATGTGTTTTATTTAATCCTTGATTTGAAGTTATGTTTTAAAAATAATGGCATTAAATGCATTAAGTGATGTAGGAAAGACATTAGGGTTCAAAGCCCATGGCCAAGAAAGAATTATTGAGATGTCTTTGATGCAAAAGGTGGTTCTATTAAAGCATGGTGACAGGACCCATGGGCAGAAAGAGCGGCACTGGGGTCATAAGGAATAGCCCATTACATACTTTCAAGTTGAGAGGGGGTTAGGGATAGCCCAAGTCTCTAAGGAATTTGGAAGCAAAGTTTCCAGGACCTTGAGGGGGCTAGCTATTGTTGGGAAAAGTTCATTTACTACTGTATAATATAACCCAAGTCATGAGTCCCTTCAGATATATATCAGAGGGTCACATGCTTGGGGGATGATTGCTAACATGTATCTTGTGGGGGCAGAGATAAAGGAAGTTTCCAAAAGAATGTTTATATGTTGAAGTAGACTTACAGGATGGGGAGGGCAAGGGGCGGTTAGGCTAGGATTGCTTATTGCCCTTAGCAGAGTGTCATATCAAGGCAATGGAGTCCCTAGACAAATGTCACTCTGCCTGTTTCAAGGACTTGTCAATGGGCTGTAGGTAGTAAGGAAATTGAATAATTTCTCTTCTGCTTTTGTTTCCCACATCATTATGTAGTGAAGATAGATTACTTTGTAAACAATCATTTTATTAAGTACCTCTTAATATTTTTTTTAAAAATTGTATTTTTTCTAGCAGTTTTGTGTTCATAGCAAAATTGAAAAGAAGGTATTGATACTTCCTTAGCATTCCCTGTTCGCACTCATGCATAGCTTCCCCCATTGTCAGTGACCCCCACCAGAACAGTACCATTGTCACAACTGATGAACCCACATTAATGCATCATTAATGTCCAAGTCCATAATTTACATTATGGTTCATTCCTGGTGTTGTTATATCCTTTGGGTTTGGGCAAATGTATAAGCACATGTATTCACTACTAGAATATCAGCCTGAATGGTTTCACTGCCCTAAAAAACTCTTAATTTTTTTGTTTTACAAAAGAAGATATGTTTATGCATTTTGTTCTTATTAGTGTAATTCGAACTTACTGTGTTTTTGCTCTCTGAATATAAAGCAATTTAGAAAACTACTATGCCCTTCCAGAGTGAGTAAAGACAAATTTGGAAGACTTTGTTGTCTAGCTCACCATTTCCGAAAATATTTCTTCCCCAACATGAGCAGGTAACTCCAGAAGAGAGAACAGATGGTGGTAGGGGCATAAACAGGGTATAGCTGATTTGCAGGGGACTGTACCTGAGCACATTCACACCTTTGACCCTATCTTGGAGAACAAGAGAAAGGAGTTCCAGAAAACATTTTCTCTGTTTCCCATGACAGCATTATTAATTATCTTTCAAATCCTATAAATTAACTTCAGCTGGTTTCAAAAAGATAGTCTTTATCTTGTAACATAGGCCATGTAAATGTCTCTAGATCAAAATCAGGCTCATAATCACTCTGTAAAACTATAAAGTCTGGGTCTTTCTTCTGAAGGCCCTTTTTACTTGTCAAGGTGATAGGTGACCTGATTAATTAAAGTTAGGTCTTTAGGGTAAAGGCTTCTGACTTTATTCATTGCTTTAAGTCTTGATTTAATGGCTGTCAACCTTTAAAATATCAGTTTTCTAGATCTATAAAATTATATAATTTAGAGATATATCTGGCAAAATATTAAAGCTGGTGAAAATTATATGTGAGTGACTTATAATTAGATATATTTTGAAATGCAGAATAAGAATCTGATTATTAGTGTAAATAGTTTTCTACTGTCAGCTTCTGTTATGTCAAAAGAAGTTTTTGGATCTCAATATAAATTAAAATTAGAAACACGGAAAATGTTTTTTCCCAAACAAAGAGATAAATGTTTCTTTCTTTTAAGAAATGAATACAATATAATTTTGCATCATGTTTTAACTGATGGGTCGCAAAGATTCAAAAATGTTTAGAAAAAAATTAAGTTTTAAAACTTTATGCATATTTTCAGGTTTTCTTCCAGTATCTGAGGGTGAGAGTCATATTATGTCTATCTAATAATCCCTAAGAATGGAGGAATAAACAGATTCTCTGACAGGATTTGTGAGGTTAGCTGACTTTTGCAGGAATTACACAACATGGAAACCTCTTGAACAATGTTTTGTTTTTACTACTTTTAAAGAAGTGTTTGCAACAAAATAAAAGAGGCAGCTTCTGTTGAAGAAAACATATCATCATCAAGCTCTTTATTCATGATATCATTTGTTCATTGGTTTCTGCTAGTGTATTAGTTTCCTTGGTAAACATTTGGTACCTACTTTCTTTCTTCAGACTTTCAGTGTATTTATTATGTAGACATGAACAAGGCCTATCTGCAGAGTGCTTCTGAACACTGCATAAAGAAAAAGTGAAATTTTCATTATTATAACACTTCCTGAATTTTGACTTTTAAACAGAATTTGGTTAATAAGCTATTATATGTATCTACCACTAGTTCACTTCCCACAAAGCTAAAACACAGCTTTTCCAGATAGAATCCAGAACTATTTTGGTATAGCTAAAATAACCAGCCTTTAAATTGCCAGTTAAATAGATTATTATGTCAGAAGAGATATATGGTTGAGAAATATATAAACAAATGTGTTAAGCTAACACAAGCTGTAACTAAGGACTGAATCTTAAGTATCAGCTACATAGTCTCTTTCTTGCAGTCAGTTAATTCTTTCCCTGTGATTCTGCAGAACTGTGCTAGCTTCTTTTCCAGTGCATACATAGTGAATGACTGAATGAAAAAGATATGAACACATGAGTAAGTAAATTAACATTAGTATAAAAAAAAATTGAAACCTGGGATCATGATCCCAGGGTCTGGAATCGAGTGTGACATCGGGCTCCCTGCTCATGGAGAGTCTGCTTCTGCCTCTCCCTCTGCCCTTCCCACCTGCCTCTGCTTTCTCTCTCTCTCTCTCAAATAACTAACTAAAATCTTTTTAAAAAATTGAAATCTAATTTAATGTAAATGACTATTCAAGTGTACAATAATATATTTGTAGTGATAATTTTTCAAAAAGGTTGCATAAGTAGTAAAATGTGTATGTATGCTTGTTTTTAATCCTAAATTGTGTGATGGGAAAGGAGCTAATATTTATTGAATGCCTTGTTAGGTTTCTTGGATGGAAAGTAGATAGATCTAATTAGTCAACCTAAAAGTAGGGAGGAGGGAAGGAGGAATGGGAGTTTGTTAACTATAAGAATACTATTAATCAAATTTTATTAATTAGAGTTTGAATTTTAACCATAGAAATCTATCTAGCTTGTACAGTCAATAAACCTGGAAATCAGCTTCTTGCCATATTTGCTTTGGGCTTTTTAAAAAAGTGATTTCTAATATTTTGTGTAGTAGGGTGAGAAGGCAGCCTTCATTCCTTTATCTATTTCTTGTCAAATAATTTGAAACATGAATTTGTTTTTCCTTCTCTTTAAAGTGTCTGAATTGGAAATATACTGATTCTTAAAAGTAGCCCAGACCTGATGTCTCAAATTAAGTTCTGTTTAGTAAACTCCATAATTCTTATAATGAAGGATAATGCAATTTTCCTGCATGCATCAGGTAAAATATTCTCATGGGCTTATATTCTGCCACTAAAGGGTTACATTAGAAGATTGCTGGTGGGAAGCTCAGTGGGTGGGTAGCAATAGATAGATGCTGAGGAACTTCTGTTGCCAAATTTTTGATCCCTAGAGTTCTTCATGAATTAATGAAAAGTAACGGTCAAAACTTATTGAGCATAATCCAAAGATACTTTTATTTATAAATAGATCATTTTAATAAATTGATATAATGTAACAAATGCATATTTATGGGCTTTGGTCCTAGGTCACTGAATTTCAAATGCTACCTTTCCTACTTGTGTGGTATTTGTTTGTAAGTAAATTACTTTGATTTCTCTGAAATAATCTCAATTTATATATAAGATAAGGAAAATCATACTTAACTCTTAAAGTCCTCATGAGACTTATTTGAGAAAAATGTGTAAACTGCCTTCTACAGTGCCCAGCTCTGAGTAAATGTCCTGTGAGTTGTGTATTTGTACATATACACATTAATGTCCAGAGATGTTAAACCATTGGCCCAAATCATGTTGTTGACATCTTAAGCTTTTAACTCATGTCCGATAATAGTCTTCTTCTGCCTCTGTGGGTGATTTTTCACTACTTTCCACAGGTTTCTCTAATTTATGAATTTGAAAATTAATAAACTTGAAAATTGCATTTAGGGAAGTTATCCATCTCTGCAATAGGATTTTTTCTAGCCATTTTAGATTATCACAGGTTATATAATTATGATAACTTTTACTTTTGAAAATAGTGAGGAAGATTTTCAGCAGTTTACATGTTCCAGCAGTTTTTCATATGTTATAGTACTTGAATTTCATTTTTCAGATCCTTAAATTATCATTGACCGAGTAGGAAGGTAATTATCAAATGTAATCGTGTCTTCTTAGAAGGAGCACTTTAAAATGCTTCTTTTAAAAAATAAGTGCAATTTTAAATTCCCAGATTACTTCATTCTTTGTCTCTGTCACTTCTATTTGATGGGGGGAGGGGAGAGTTTTATTTTCTCTTGTTAGAGAATTTTGTTCAGGATTTCCTGGGGAGGAAATGTGGTTGGAGCTTAGGATAGAAGAAGGGTATAGAAGCTATGCTAAGTTCCCAATTATGAACACCACCAGGAACAAAAGTAAAAGAAGAAAGGAAACATCTGTGTTGCTTTTTACACAATTCAAATGTTTCTATAATGAAATAAAGTAATTAATAACATATCTTCCATTCTAAGTTGTAATTCTGAAGAGCTATTGAATTATACTTCTCTTAATCAGAAGTAAGACATATAGTTAAATAGGTAAATTTTTCTTTTTGTCTGATATTAAAAAAATGGCTTCTAATAAATGTGAAGAATTAAAGGATTGAGTTACCATATCAACAGTGAGAGAAAATAAAAGTTAATATGGCCCACCTATTATTATGAGATGGAAATTGCTTGTATATGCAGCTTAACTCAACCGAACTGATCTCATTTACTAAAGCAATAGTTAACTTAATTTACATTAGGTTAGATAAGAGACCTAGATGGTAAAAATACAGAGAATGGAATTATAATCTATTATCAAGGGACTCCTAAAAATATTAAATTGGACAATTAAAGACTTTTTAAATTTCATCTTTAACATTTATACTACATATGAAATTATGAATAGATATATCTCAACAAAAAAATAAAAACAGATGGAAGGATAAAAACCTTAAATATAATACTTTTTGAACTAATAATTGTAGAAAAATTATTTACAGTAATAATTTTTATTATATGTGCATAATATACAATGTAGATAAATGATTTACAGTAGATAAATGATTTACTGGGCCATAATAAGTCCACAGATATTTTAATATGTCAATGTTACCAACAATGTGCTAATCATTCTTAAAAATTTACAAATTCCTGACGGATCTTAATGTTTGGTTGATAAAACTTGCTGCCTCTATTATTATTACTGTCTGCATTCCTTTCTAATTCCATGTATATATATAACACCTAGTTTCTTTTTACTACAGAGAATACACAAAACATTTGTAGTAGGAACATGATTATTCATCATACAGAAATGTTGATTCTATCAATTTTCTATGTGGTTGAAAGGTCATTAAGTAGAAAGCAAGCTTGATATATGGGACCATGAGAATAGCTGGTTTTATATAGAGGTAATTTTGCTTTCCAGACTACACTCTGCCCCTTCTTTATTAAAGAATCTATTGAAGAATCGTTGGGTTTATTCCTGTGAACATAGAGCATAGGGATCTGGGCTGTCTGAAAATGGCATAAACTGACACTTCTCTCTGAAATTTCCCATTTACCCTAAGATTGAAGGTTATTTGTAATTATTATAAGTAATAATTAATAGTGGTTACAGGCATGAGATTTTTAATGAAATATGCATACATATATAAAATTATTTAGATGCTAGGTAGGATTTGTATGAAATCTTGCCTCAGACTTTGGGGAATAGGTGTTTCTTTCCTCTGTACTTCACTATATATTAATCTAAAGTTTTGGGGCACCTGGGTGGCTCAGTGGGTTAAAGCCTCTGCTTTCGGCTCAGGTCATGAACCCAGGGTCCTGGGATGAAGCCCCGCATCAGACTCTCTTTTCAGCAGGGAGCCTGTTTCCCTTCCTCTCTCTCTGCCTGCCTCTGCCTACCTGCGATCTGTCTGTCAAATAAATGAATAAAAATATTAAAAAAATAAAAAAATAAAGTTTTGAGAATCCCAGAGGAAGCTTAATTAGCAACATTGTTCATTTTTATATAACTCTCTAAAGGGAGTACACCTTCTCTAACCTCCTTTCCACCCCATGCTATGCTGGAGAGAGGGACTCTGATGGTAGTGGTATACAAAAGGGCAAAAGAAAATGAATTATACATGAAAATGTTTTTGCCAGAAAAGATAAGTCATTCAAAGTCGTCTTTATAGTTCTTTTAAAATTTGACAAATTTAGATACAGCAGCATCAGTCTTTCTCTATTTTATTCCAATACTGAAATATATTTGCTCAATTAAATTAATAAACTATTCAAATATTTTTCTTCTTAAGGCTGAGTTAAAACAAAACCCAATGGTATAATGTTAATTTTTTTCTCTTTTAGCTCTTGCTGTTTAATTTGTTTATTCCAACAAAATAATGAAGAAATCAGGTATCTGTATTAGTTTGGGAGGTCTACTTACATTAATTTTACTTACCAAAAAACTTAAGATTTTGTCTTCATCATTTATGTTGACTAATAATTTTCAAATTATTTTAAATAAATTGCAACCAAAATTTAGAACACTGAAAAAAAGTGTAGTGCCATTGTAGCACAGTTAGGTTAACTTACAAAGTAGATCTTCAAAGGTGAAAACATTTCTAAAATCTAACTGATAATAGCAGAGAGAAAACATATTTTAACCACATAAATTTATATTATCTCAAGATTCTCTATAACAAGTGATTGTATATATATATATTTTTTAATTTTGACAATTGCTACTTATTTAATATTATGGTTTGTTTAGATGTAATTTTTATTATATGTTCACAATATACAAAGTAGATTTCTGTTCCACAGTTTACACATTTACTAAGCAATGTGTTTACTAAGATACCATGCAGTAGCAAAATTGTATTTGTGTTGCATAGCAAAAGCAATTTGTTTCGAACTTTGAACTTTCAAACTAATTTATATTAACAATCCCAGTGGTTTCAGATATTTTATGTGTACCAGAGTGAACTTCCAAAAGGCTTACTAATTAATTCTATGAATTAGATTAAAAACTTAAATTATATTTAGAATTAATGCAACTGATTTTCTCTATGAAGAATATAATGTTAACAGTATGAATATTCTTTCTAAACTTCTGTGGCAATGAAGCCAACCAATTAACATCTATCACCTCACTTGCATGCACAAAAAAATGAGCAGGATTATTTCAGAAACATTATTTAAGTGAAAAGTCTTGTTTCTTGTAGAGATACATATGAAGATAACTTCTACAGTTGTACTTGTTATCATGTTTTAACATACTCTTACATAACTGGATGAAGCCCATCTCCTTTACTGATTTACTCAAAATCTACTCATAGAAATGTTAATCTCATCCAAAAAGTACCTTCAGAACAACACTCAGACAAATTTTTGACAAAATATCTGGGCAGCTTGGCCTAACCAAGTTGATACATAAAATTAACCATCACAAGGTCACTGAATGAAGTTGGACTGCTACAACAAATATAGAATGTATTTCCAAAAAAGTACTATGTATTCATTTTTTCAGATGACTGCTTCCTTCAGTTGGGAAAGTAGTTTTTGCTTGAGGAAATGGGAGGCATGGGTCTTACTCTATTGTTTTGAGTAAGCATTGGCAAACTAGGTTCTGAGGGCCAAATCTCATCAGCCGTCTCTTTTGTACATAAAGTTTTATTGGAACACAGCCACACCCATTAGCTTAAGCATTGTCTACAGCTGTTCTCATGCTACAGAGTTCAGTAGTTGTCACAGAGATTGTGTTACCCAAAGCCTAAAATATTCACATTTTTATATCCAGAGAATGTTTGCCAATATCTGGCCTAGAGGCAAAACTTCCATGTATTGGCTGAAGTTCCTAGAATTTAAAAATATATAAAAAAATAATGATACAAAAATCCAATAAGAGAAGTAAAGTCAGTTGATTTAAGGAAATTTTCATCATGCATTTACTTTGTCAAATAGTGAGAAATTACTTCAGTTGGTGTAGAGTTATATCCTCAGTAATTTTGAGGTAACTATAATATGGGTTTGAATGAAATAGGTATGAGAATGACTTGGTACCTTTAGAAATTACAGTTGAGGTTTTCAAGGGAGTACTTTTGTATTTGAGATGTTACTGCTTATTGCAAGAAGTTTACTAAATATTAAAAAAGCCACAGTTACAGCTCTCAAGACTTATAAAATATATCCTTGGAACAAACTACTGAATTATGCAACCTACGTGGGTTTTAAAGTGTGACCAGATAGGCTGTTAGGAAATTAACTCTCAACCAGTTTTCCAGTTGGAGGCAACTTACGATTTTTAATCGCAAACTCACCACATCCCACTATATTTTGCATAGAGAATAATGTATTCAATAATTTTGGCTTCAAAGGCTAATGTGGTCATGAAAATTCAGTGTTTGTAGCCACTCAAACTAATTATTCCATTGAAAATATAATGAAGAAACCATAAAGAAATTTCATAGATTTTTCAAAGTGCTGGAGCAATAAATGATCCCTCATGGTTCCTCTTTGAAACATTATTTTCTGTGCTTCACAGCTCTTACTAACAGAATGAGAAATATTCGGGATGTATTTATGCATCAAAGGAATATGGACATTCCTGGCCAAGGCACAGATGGTGAGAATTAAAGTTCATTCCCAGGGACAAGATTCAATATATGAATACAAAGAAGCTAATAAATGATTTAAAAGGGTGAAATTAACTGTAGAGTGTGAAATCTTTCTAAGAAACATGTGAAGCTCTAAAATACTACCAGGTGATTGTTTAAATGCATTTCATATATTTTTTTAAGAACAGATTACATTTATTTTTAAGGCATACAATTGTTAACACTGGTGTTTGTGCCATCTGGAAAGTAATAGACAAAATACTTATGTCAATGTGGACAGGAAAAACAGAATTACATTAAAATAAAAGGTTATGTTATATTTGGCATTTTAGCTAACCTGTTGTTAAAGACAAATATTAACACCCTTCATCAAATCAATCCCATTCTATTAGAAGCAACTCATCTGTGTTTGGGTCATCAGGCAAAAGCTTGGTTTTTTTAATTCTGTTTTCTGATTATTTCCAAAGGTAACTTGTTAATTCTTATATGAAATAATGTATCATTTATACTCTATTTTTAACATGTCCTTTATAAGTATATGTTACCCACAAAACTAGATAATTGAGACATTGGTTTTTGTAAAGGAAGAATAATACTTGGGGTAGACAGAGTTCTAGGGTGATCTCCATGAATAAGGCCATTGAATAACCCTGGCATTTAATGTGATCAGACCTCTGACTGTATAGGCTATCACTCCCATGATTATTATGTTCTATGACACAAGTATAATGAGATATTTTTAGAGAATGGAGGAAAGCTAATTAACTAAGAAAATACTGAATTCTCTGAATGCAGAAGAAAAAAATAGAAAAAACAGTATAGAATCCACAACTTGTGGATTTAATTAAATAATTTATCAAATTATTTAACCTAGCTATAATTTACAAGATAAATTGTCAAGACCACCTTTTAGTGAAAGAATTGAAGGTAAATTCTGAAAATACATCATTAAAACTTTTGCTGTATTCTGAGTAAAACTTTAAAAAGAATACCCTATACTTGCTTAATAGCTCTAGATTTTTTTCCTTCTGTTATTAACATGTTCTGTTAGATTGGTTTCTCCCATGAGTGATGATAAAATGAAATGTAGAAACTGTTTAGGTATAGAGTATCTGTTGCTGCGTCATTGTTATGAACACAAATTAGATAAATTAATAGCTAAGCATCAAGCTCATTGCTTAAAACTATAAATATTCATGTGCATACCATTCATACAAGGGTTCAGATATAACTTTATTATGGATAACTTTGTGGCATTTTATTTATATTGCAGAAGATCAAATAGTTGCAAGCATAATGACAATTTCTATGTTTATTGCCTATATCTTTTTAATATACATTTTTATGTTTTTATATTTCTTGAAATACAAATTTAAAAAAAGATTTTATTTATTTATTAGAGAGGGAGAGTGAGAGAGAGAGAGCACAAGCAGGGCGAGTGGCAGAGGAAGAGAGAGAAGCAGATTCCCTGATGAACAGGGGGCCCCTATCAGGACATAATCCCAGGACCCTGAGATCATGACCTGAGTCAAGGCAGCCGCTTAACCCACTGAACCACCCAGGTACCCCAAAATACAATTTCAATAGTAAAAACTGGAAGTTATAATTTGATTACAGTTTTTTAAATTTCATTTTCTAGTTATTGGTTTGAGGTGTATATGTTGTGTGTGCATGTGTGTGTGTATGTGTGCGTTTCACAGAAGAATCAATCCATGATGGATAGGTTGAGAAAATCCAGTTCTTCTTCATGGATGGTTTGTAAATCAGTATCCAAGATTTTAAGGACACAATTTTTTCAAGTTATATGCAGAGTATTTTTTAAGAAGTCATATCCAGATATAACCCTTTAATACTGGGCTGACTCAAGGACCGAGATAAGGTTGAGGTGTTAATAGGGGTCATTCATAGATTTAGTTGTGAAAAGCAGGTAAGAATGGAGTTATGAGTTATGTTAACATTTATTACAAATAAGACCAAAAGAAAACAACTCAAGAGTACTGAAAAGCTAGAGAAATAAATATCTTAAAATACACTCAAAGGTTATTTCAAATAAAATGTCAAAGGCTATCCAAAGAAACACTGACTTGCACAGGATATACTCTGTTGAGCTCCCCTCTTAAGGGGCCATGTCTAGCATTTGCAAGAGATTCATAGCTTTGCCTGAATACCAAAAGAGGCATAATGATATAAATGCAGAATGTTCAGTTACCTTCACTTGGCTTTTGGTGAAAATATCAAGTCAATTTGAAGATCACTAAAGCACTGGGTCCTTGGGGAAAAAAGATGGTGGTGGAAAATTCTTGGTGATTCTTACCACCATGAGGCCCACGTAGCCCTCTCAAAATAGACATGAAGGTAGCAGGAAAAGAAGTGCTGATTCAGTCACTAGACATTAAAGATGTACACTTTTTAGAATGCCCTGAAAATCTAAGTCCTTACTGTTAAAGAGTCATTTTAACAGAGAAAACAGGCAGTCTCAGAGGACACTGCAAAATTTACCAAACAGAAATCATGAGGACATCCCAATAAAATGGGAAGTCAGGGATTAGAATTGAAGTTTGTGCTGTATGATAAGAATTAATAGCTAACATGAACTTTAGAAGTTAAAAAAAAAAAAGGAAAAAAACTGGCTAGAAATTTGACTGCAGACATGACATTACGGACCTACAACAGTTGCTCTAGGAATTCTCTACTAATCTCACTTTGACCATCAATTCATGGCTGAATGAAGGGCAGTCCAGCCCATGCAAGATCACAAGTGGTTTCTTTGCATGTGAAGTCTTTAGGGTGAAAAGCAGGAATTACAATCAAATATGTCAAGTATCAAATCAGGATGGAAAATTCCAAAGATGACTCCAATAAAAGGAAATAGATGGCCAAAAAGAGTCAAAAGAATGGACTAGAATTACATGTAGGCAATAAGAGGAAGTGGAGAAATCATAATATTATTAACAAAATAGCAATAGCAACAGTAAGACCTACCATATGTTAGTTATACCTACTAGGCAGAGTCCTAGGCACTTTCAGTATGTTCATTTAATCCTTTCCACACAATTATGAGATAAACCTTGTTATTACCATTTTTTTAACAGATGCAGAGACTGAAATACAGTAGGAAAAAACTTGTTCATATTCAAGTAGAGAGAAGTTGGTTAGGAGATATGTTTATTATAGTTATGCTTGGGAAGTATGCAAGACTCATTTAAAGGATAAACAATGAAGCAGGTAGACCAGATATTTGAATTTAGGTTGTAAAAATGTTTGAACAGCATGCTAAGTAGTTTGGATTTTATTATTTTTCTCTGCTCAGTATTTCCATAACTCCTTTAATATGAAAAAAAATGGCTTAATGATTAGGCTTTTTAAAAGTGCATTAGCTACCATAAGGGTTCATGATCACTACTCTTGAATATGTTCATGCAGAGTCTGGAAGACTATCAAGGATTGTTTTAGAGGGGATTCCTACACCGGTGAGATAGTCTTATGTGTACCTTCCAAGAGAGAAATTTTAAGACTCACTCTTATCCAAAGTACTTATGTCTTTCCAACAAAAAGCTACTTCTCTGATTAATATAGGACTATGAATTTAAAAAATCCCACCCTATGTTGTAACATAGCATGGTATGTGGGCTTTTACTAAAAATTTAGAATGAAAATCATCTACTCAGCTACCCCCTAACCTTCCATGTATTTTTGACTTTGCTTAAAGGAACATTGGATTAATAATTAAACTGAACTCCAATTATGTGTATGTGAAAGGGATGTGATAAACTACAATTTAACTTTCATTTTCTAATCCAGCCAGCCATTACTGGTTGTTAAAAATTGATATATAAATTGAAAACTTCTTATCTTTAGTTGTCAAAGTGCCTTGGCATCCATTTTCAAAAAAGTTGATGTTCACAGAGATAGTAACCAGAATGGATGAAACAAATTTGTTTTGTCTATTGGATTATAAGCAGACTTAATACAGGGAGGTAGTTGGACATTGAGTCTAGTTTTGAGCTTTTTGTGGCTGAAGCATGAAGAAGTAGTTTTATTTAATAGGAAATTATGAACAATTTCAGGGAGAGCATTAGAAAGATTTTAGAGAGGGAATTATGGATTTGCAGTACATCTATGTGTAGATGGTAATTAGGAGAGCAGGAGTGAGCTTTCCTAGAAAAAGAATGCAGAATGACTGGGACCCTGGGAGGGAACATTAGCTAGAGAATACAGTGGGAAAGGAATTACTGTAGAGTGCTTCCTCACCTGGAGATGGGGAGAGGTGTTTGCGTTATACCATGGAATCCTGGGAGTTACAATGTAAAGGAATTTGTCCCATAGACATACCTAGTCATAGACTTATGACATTTGAAGTTAAGCAGGCCAGGTTAAATCATGGTTTTATCTTTCCAATATACTCTGTTTTAGACCACTTAATCTGACAGCAATCCACTGCCTTTGTCTGAGCAACCAGCTCTCTACACATAGTCCCTTCCCCGTCTTACCACTTTACACACGCACAATCTGTTCTCCTTTAGAATATTGCTAAATGTAACTTAGATTTTATAATTGGTCTCCCTTAAATACTCTAGAAGCTTCCCGTCTCACTCTTAATAAAGTCTAAAGTCCTTATGATGTACAAACAAGGTCTGCTCCCCTCCTTCCCTATACACCTTAATGACCTAGACTTCTACTACTCTTTTTAATTTTGATCTCTCACCCGGTATTAGTTATACTGCCTTCCCTTGCTGTACCATCTACTACAAATATATGCCTGCCTCAGTGACTTGCATTCTTCCATTAATGTACTTTCCCAGATGTCTGCATTACTCTCTCCTCCTTTCTATTAGGTTTTGCCTCAGGTCTTATATAATAAATAGCAGCCCCATCAGTTCATCACTCCCTGAAACAGCTGCTTAGTTCATTTCTGCTTAGAAATAGAAACACTGTTGCACAAGATGGTAAAGAGGTGTGGTCAAAACACACAACTAGTTAGAAGTTGAGACACAGTGGGGGCACCTGGGTGGCTCAGTGGGTTAAAGCCTCTGCCTTCGGCTCAGGTCATGATCCCAGGCTCCTGGGATCGAGCCCCACATCGGGCTCTCTGCTCAGTAGGGAGCCTGCTTCCCTTCCTCTCTCTCTGCCTGCCTCTCTGCCTACTTGTGATCTCTGTCTGTGAAATAAATAAAATCTTTAAAAAAAAAAAAAAGAAGTTGAGACATGGCTACAATCCAAGAGGAATTTCTGAAATAGCTGTATAACATTATATACCCACTCTAAGTCTCAGTTCCTTTGCCTGTAAAATGGGAGTGTGTATAAAATTATCTAGTTCATGATGTCGTAAATGTCTGCTATTAAACTTTTGATCAATTAACATGTTAATATTAGTACATCAATTTACCACTCAGACCTGATTTTTCATCTTTAATAGTAATTTTTTTTCTTTTTGTACCAATAACATGGAATTAAGAGCATTGTCTCTGGACCCAGAATAGCAGGGTTAAAATCCAGGGTCCAACATGATATGGGATAGAGTTCATTTACTTCTGGACCTAGAAAGCTCTAGACTTATCCCTGAAGATGCCCACATATCTGAGTGCGACTATTAACTAATATAAGGGCAATGGAATTTATGATGTGCTATTTAAAATCTAAAATCCCATTGGTGACACACAGAGCTGCTTTGTTTACTGATGATTTTCACCTGACCTAAAAACTTAATCCACCTGGTTTGACTAGCTGATCAGAAGGACATAAAAAGACCCGACTGAAACTTCTGCCCTCTGCAGCAAGAATTCAGAACATAGATCTGTGTGGTTTAATCCAGATAGACAAATGTCCATGTCTGCATAAGGACCCTTGTGAGATTTTGCCTGGATGACTCTCATATTCCCCATGCTTGCCTACACTCTCTCTCATTTCATACTTTTAAATAAAAGCTTTGCTGTGGATATGCTCTGTGGAGCATGACAAGTCCTTTCAATACATAAATTTATGAAATTTTTGCAAATGATAATTACCTGTGTGTTGTTGAAAAAGTTAAAATGTTTTTCTGGGCCTTAGTTTCTCCTCTACTGACCAAGGAAATCAGCAGTTTCTCATATATAGAATTTATGAAAGTGTAACTTAAATATATCTGTTAATTGCTCAGAAAAGTGTATAATATATAGTGAGAAATAATAGTTTTGACTTTTGTACATTTTGATTATTTAAAAGTGAACCTTTCCACAATAGTTTGAATATGTGCTGAGAATAAAGAATATTCAAGGTCGAACTTGCAGTCTAATACTGAAACTTCCAAAAGAACAGTTGAATGTCATCATCTGATTGGATATTTTTGCTAAAGCTTAAAAATGTGGTGAAGTATCACATATGCATAACTACAATTGCAAACATAACAATATATCATATCGCCTACATGAAATGGACAGTGTGGAAAATAACTAATTATGAAAATGCCAATTGATAAATGATTTTTTGGAAGCAATGTCTTCTTTCAAATGTAATAAAAATTAGCAATTGTAAAATAACAAGTTGTTGAACTACCTCTCGGACTTTTACTTATTCAGATACTCCCCAGTGGCTAACCAACTATAACTTAGGAGTATGCATTAACCTCTCTGTGGCTCAATTTCCTCCTTTATAAAAATAGGAAAAATAAGAGTGTTATTTTCACAGTTATTCTGAGAATTGAAGGAGATAGTCTCTGTAACACATTAAGTGCTAAATCAATACTGTGTTTTTTCATTTAAGATTGGTGATCAGATAATTCTAGAATAATATAATTAAAAATGTGATTTTTCTTAAAGTTATCCATTTATATTTTAAATAAAGATACAGTGAGAAATTACCCATTCTATACCATATTCTATACCATATTTATTCTAAACCATTCTATACCATATTTCAATTGTTTCCAACAATTGTTTCAATTGTTTCCAGTTGTTCCCAATGCTTATTATGGACCAGATAGTCTGCTAGTTTATGGGCATATGATATTGAAAAATAGAATCACAGTCCCTTTAAAGAAACCAATGAATCAATAACTTAAAGTTAATTATTGATAGGAGAAATTCCTTGAAGCAATATACACAACTATCTGAGCAATGCAGGAAATAAGCTCAGAGAAATCATACTTTGAGAACTAAAGGAAATTAACCCTGTGAACTCCAGAGCTAAGAGCTTGTATAAATGACTAGAAATTTAATATAGGTTTATTTCACAGATTGGATGGAGTTCTCAAATGTCTGAAGCATCCATTGATAGCTAATAGTTTCATAGCTCAACAGGAACTAATTGAAGGTGTCTAAATATAACAAATCAATAACTCAAGTTTTATGTCATTAAAAAAACATGTGTATAATATCCCACATTTTATCTTACCATTTCCATTATGTCTAAAGAACTTCTATTAGAAATTATCTTAGGGCGCCTGGGTGACTCAGTGGGTTAAGCCTCTGCCTCCAGCTCAGGTCATGATCTCAGGGTCCTGGGATCAAGTCTGGCATTGGGCTCTCTGCTCAGTGGAGAGCCTGCTCCCTCCTCTCTCTCTGCCTGCCTCTCTGCCTACTTGTGATTTCTTTCTCTGTGTGTCAAATAAATAAATAAAAATCTTTAAAAAGAAGAAATTATTTTAAAGCAGTTTTGCTGGAAATAAATTTTCTTAGTTTTTCTTTACATGCCATTGTAGTCATTTTTCCTTTATTCCTGAAGGATAGTTTCACTAAATGTAGAATTATGGATTGATTATTCTTTTAGCATTTCAAGAATGTTGTTACTTCCTCTAACTCCTGGCTTCTGATGAGAAATGCTGCCATTCAAGTTGTTGCTACCCTATAGTCTATGTATCATGGGTCCCTCTCTCACTCTCAAGATTTTTCTTTTTTTGGTTTTTGGAAATTTGATTACCATGTGTATGTGTCTGGTCATTGATGTCTTTGGGCTTATCTTGCTTAGAGTTTACTGACCTTCATGTATCTGCACATTTACAACTTTAACATTTGGAAAATTTTCAGTCATTATTTCTTCAAATATTTTCATCTGATTACTTTTCCTCTTTTCCTTTCCTTTTTCACAATGTTAGACCTTTTGTTTTTGTTGCTTTGCAAGTCATATGGAACATGTTTTCTTGGTGTTGTTTGAGAGAGAGAGGAAGGAAAAGGGGGCAGAAAGAGGGGGAGAGAGAGAATCTTAAGCAGGCTCCAGCCCAGCACAGAGCCCAATGTGGTGCTCAATCTCATGACCCTGAGATGATGACCAGATCTGAAATCAAGAGTTGGACACTTAATTGATTGAGCCACATAAGCACTCCTATGAAACATGTTTAATTCATTTGTTTTTCAATCAAGTTTTACAGTTCAGATTAGATAATTTTTATTGATTTATCTTCAAGTTTGCTGATTTTTGTTTTCCTTTTGTCATCTCCCTTTGCTATTGAGCTCTCCAGTAAGGATTTTATCTGCTTTTGTTTTGGTTTTATATTTTTCAGTTCTAAAATATCTTCTAAATTCTTCTAAAGTTCTTCTAAAGATATAATTTAAAAAAAAAAGATTCCTACCTTTTTTGCTGATCATCTTTTTTTTTTTAAATTAAATCTAAGAGTGTTAGTAATTGCTTGTTGGAGTATCTTAAAGAATGTGGCTTTAAAATACTTATCAGATTATTCCAACAGCTGCACCATCTTGGTGTTGGCATCTGTTGATTATCTGTTCTTATTTAAAATGAGATTTTTTTGGTTCTTCTTATGATGATTAATTTTGCAATGTACCTTGGCAGTTTAACTATTGCTATGAGACCCTGGTTCATGTTTAACTGAACTACTTTATCAGGCAGTCAATCTGACTGGGTTTTAGAATGCCATGTGTTCAGGTTTTATGGGCTATGGTCCACATGGAAATTTGATTTTCAAAGTTTTGTCTCACGGAGTGCTGCGTGCCAACTGGAATTCAGTTTGAAAACTGGGCAGTATTCCATAGCATTGATCAAAGCATTTGTTGTACTATAACCCATGGCTTATAACCCAGTCTCTTCGTATAAAACAAACAAACAACAATAACAATATGAGAGCATGTAAAAACTAGTAAAGTATGAATGATGTCTACAGTTTAATAGTATTGTACTAATTTCATTTTCTCATTTTTATAAAAATAGAGTTTGAGGGAACACTGTACTATTGTTGCAACTTCTTAGGGAGTCTTTAGGGAGAATTTAAAATAAAATGTGTAAAAATAAGTAAGACAATAGAAAAATTATGTCTGTGTATATATATACTCTGTGTATATATATATACTTTTAATAAATAGAGATCATCTGATGATAGATAATAGTGAGGGATGGTATTGGGGAAAAATAGTTTTTTCATGTATAAAATTATATAATTTTTATTGGTTCTTTTATTAACCTTCAGTTGAGATATATTTATGAAAAATTACCCTGGCTTTTGTGTACAGTACTGTGAATTTTGATAAATGCATAGTTGTAATCAACAGCATAATCAAAATATAGAACATTTCATAATTCTCAAAAGTTACCTTATTACCCTTAGTAGTTAATCCTTTGTGTCCATTCCAAATCCTGGAAAGCACTGATCTATTTACTATTCCACCATGCATGTGTTTTCTAGAATGTCACTGAAATGCAACCATGGGTCATGTAATTTTCGAACCTGGCTTTGTTCACCTAGGATAATCCATTTAAGATCATCTACATTGTTTTATATATCAATAATTTGTTCCTTTTTACTGCTTGGTAGTATTCTACTATATGGCTGTATCTCTCTCTCTTTTTTTTTTTTTTTTCCTTTTCTTTTTTTCCCCATTAACAACTTGCTGAACAATTTGTTTCCTGTTTTGGGTGACCATGAATAAACCTGATATAAATATTTATATATAAGTTTCTGTGTAATCAGATGAGTTCATTTCTCTTGGATAAATACCTAGTAGTGAGGTTACTGAGTTATAAGGTAAAACTGTTTTACTGTATAAGAAATTGCCAATCTCTGGGTTGTCTGGGTGGCTCAGTAAGTTAAGTGTCTGCCTTTGGCTTAGGTCATGATCCCAGAGTCCTGGAATTGAGTCCTGCATCCGACTCCTTGCTCAGCAGGAAGCCTGCTTCTCCTTCTGCCTGACGCTCCCTCTGCTTGTGCTCTCTCTCTCTCTCTCTGACAAGTAAATTTTAAAAATCTTAAAAAAAATTGCCCACCTCTTTTGCAAAGTAGCTTTATAATTTTGAATTTTCGTCAGCAACACTTGTGTGTTGCACTTGGTTCTTTCATTCCCCCACATTTGGAATGTTTATTTTTTAAACCACTTTAATTAAGTACATTATATCTCAGTATAGTTTTGATTTCCATTTCTCTCATGACTAATGATGCTGAGCATCTTTTCATGTGCTTATTATCATTTATGTATATTTTTTGGAGATGTGTCCATTCAAACCCATACCCATATTTAAATTTGATTATTTCTTATAATTGAGTGTTGATAATTCCTTTTTTTTAAAGATTTTATTTATGTATCTGACAGAGAGAGAGATCACAAGTAGGCAGAAAGGCAGGCAGAGAGAGAGGGGGAAGCAGGCTCCCTGCTGAGCAGAGAGCCCGATGCAGGGCTCAATCCCAGGACCCTGAGATCATGACTTGAGCCAAAGTCAGAGGCTTAACCCTCTGAGCCACCCAGGTGCCCCAATAATTCTTTTCTTGACATATATAGTAGAATATATGTCATTTATATATTATATATATATATATATATATATATATATATATATATATATATGCTGTGCAAATATTTTCTCCTATTCTGTGTCTGGTTTCATTCTCTTAACTGTCTTCCAAATAGCAGTTTTAGTTTTGACAAAGTCAAATTTACACATTTTATTCTATGTATGTTTCCTGATTTGTGTGTATTCTCTTAAAAAAAAAAAGTCTAATCTGACTGTAAAGATTTTCCAATGTTATCATTCAGAAATTTTATAATTTTAAGTTTTACATTAGATTTGTGATCTAATTTAAATTGAGTTTTCTATATGGCTTACTATGGTACCTCTGTTAGATCTGGGCAAGTGAAGTTCTTGTCCCACGTAGAGGCTCTGCACCACTGCACCATCCTTCCACATTATAGAGCTCCCCTCAAGATGTTCAAAGTACCCCTTAGGTGCCTGAGACAACCCATAGGAACCTTAATTAGTATTTCTCCCCTTTGGGGTGCTCTCCAATCATTTAACCCACCAATTAGGTCAACCAGTTTCCTTCCCTGAGAAACTCTGGCACTTGTGATTATAAGGTAATTCTAGGCCCAATATATGGGCCTTAATTCCAAAAGGACAGTTAGTAAGTGAATCACTTCCTGGCTGGCACAGTATTTCTTTCACAGGATTGTCTTAAAATGATCTGTCAATTAACATGTCGTTGACATGTTGATTTGGACTGCCTCAAATCGCTTATGCAGGCAAAGGCCCTGATTGACGCCCCCCCCAAAAAATAAAACACACACCCCCCCCTCAGTTCCCTGTATATCCTCAGAGCAGACTTGTACAAGACAGAGGTCAAGACCTGTGGTTATGTAATTGTTCCAGCACTGTTGAAAAGTCTATCAATTTTCTGTTGAATTAGTTTTGTTGGAAATTAATGGAATATAAAAAGTGGATTTATTTCTGATATCCTTACTCTGCCCCATCAATCTATGAATCAATCTGTCCTTTTATCAATACTGTGCTATCTTCTTTATTGCAAATTTGTAAGTCTTCTAATTATGTGGATGTTTATTCCAATTCTTTTTTGTTTTTGTTTTTGGTATTCTAGTTCCTTTGCTTGCCAATAAAAACTTTAGACTCAGATGGTCTATTTTTATTTAAAAATTGTCAATTTATATTAAAAACTGTTGGAATTTTATTGCAAATGCATTTAATATATAACTAAATTAATTGCATTTAATTTATACCTTAATTAGATGGAAAATTGATATCTTTACAATATTGAGCAATACAATCCATGAACAAAGAATATTGCTCCAGTTACTTAGGTCCTCCTTAACTTGCCATATGAATGTTTTATAGTTTAAGTGAAGAGGTACTGTACATATATTTAGTGTTTCATATTTTCTTGCAATTTTGCTGTAATTTTAAAAATATCTAATTTTCAATTGTTCTTTACTACTGTAAAAAAGTGATTGCATTCTATAAATTAATCTTATTTTTAACATCCTTGATAATCTAGTTGTAAAGCTTATAATAGCTTTTGTTGTAATTTTTTTTTAATTTTTAAGATTTTATTCATTTATTTGACAGAGAGGGATACAACGAGAGAGGGAACACAAGCAGAGGAAATGGGAGAAGGAGAAGCAGGTTCTCCTTGAGGAGCCCCATTCAGGCCTCAGTTCCAGGACTCTGGGATCATGATCTGAGCCCAAGTGATGCACTTAACTGACTCAGCTACCCAGGCACTGCTGTAATAGCTTTTTTGTAGCTTCTTAAAGATGTTTTACATAAAAAATTCTGAATTTTCATAGAAATTTGTGAATTAAAATAATTTTTGTCTTTTTTCCCTCTATATCCATTTTAAGAATTTTTATTTAATTCATTCCATTTGCTAGGACTTTCAGTTCAATATTTAATAAAGAGTGGTCTTTGCTTTGTTCCCAATATTCAAGGAAACATTTGGTGTTTTACCACGGAGGTTCCTGTTAGTTGTAAATTTTTCAAGGATACATTTTATCATGTTGAGAAAGTTCAAATTAATTCCCACTTTTCTTATAGTTTTTTAAATCATAAATTTATGTTGAACTTTGTCAAATGCTTTTTCTGTGTCATTTGAAATAATCTTACTGTTTCTCAGTTTGTAGTTATAGACTGCATTGATTTTCAGATGTTAAAAACCTTACATTTCCAGAATAAACTCCTCTTGGTCATCATGTATTATCTGCTCTTTTTCTGGTGCTCTGCATTTCCTCCATGCAGCCTTATACAAGGTATAGGTCAAGACTGATGTTTTATCTGGATCTGATTTACTAATATTTTTATTGAATTTTTAAAAATTTATGTTCATGAAGAATATCATTTTACAGTTTTATTGTAATTCCTTTGTTTGTTTTGAGCTCAAGATAATTTTTGTCTCAAAAAATCAATTGGGATGTTCCTACTTCCTCTACTTTTCAGAAGAGATGATAAAAAATTGGCATTATTTCTTCCTTAATTATTAAGTAGAATTAATCAGTGACATTATCTAGGCCTAGAGATTTGTCAGAAGGTTTTAAAATATAAATTCAATTCTTTAACAATCAAACAAATTAGGTTTTCTATTTTTTCTTGAATTAATGTTGATAGTTTCTATAATTCAAAGAATTTATACACTTCTTACATGTTAACATATTGGAATAAATTTTTCTTAATATTCCTTAGTTTCCTTTTAATAGATTCAGAATCTTTAGTGATACTCTGAATTTCATTCCTAATGCTGGTATAATTTGTTTCTTTTTTTTTTCTCTTGAAATAATATTAGATTTATGGAAGCGTTATAAGAGATTTCCTGGGTAATCTTCACCCATTTTCCCCTAAAGTTATTTTTTTCCATAACCTTAGCATGATTATCAAAACTAAGAAATTAATATTGGTACATATTATCAACTGAAATTTTGACTCTATTTGGATTTATCCAAATCTGCTACTAATGTCTCTCTTGTTTAAAGATTTTATTTATTTTATTTCAAAGAGAGTGCATGAGTGAGGAGAGGGGCAATGGGAGAAGGAGAGAATCTCAAGCAGACTCCATGCTGAGCATGGAGCCTGACAAGGAGTTCGGTTTCACAATCCTGAGATCATGACCTGAGCCAAAACCAAGAATCCGATGCTTAGCCAACTGAGCTACCTAGGTGTCCCTCCACTAATGTCTCTTTATGTAATCCAGGATCTAACCCATAAGCCCACACAGCATCTAATCCTCATGTCTCCTTGGTCTCTTCCAATCTATGGCAGTTTCTGAATCTTTCTTTGTTTTTCATGATCTTGACAAATTGAGAAATCCTGATCAGTTATTTATAGAATGTCCCTATATAGGACTTCAGTGTTTCTCATAATTAATTAGAAGTATTTTTTTTTTTTTTTTGCAAAAATACCACAAAAGTAGTGTGCCCTTGTTGGTCCATGATATCAGAGGTATATGTATGTTGTCAATGTTGTATTACTGGTGATGTTCGGCCATTCCTATACCCTTGTGCCCCAGAGGATGTCTTCTCTGTTAACTTGACCCATCCTCAGTGTTAAGCTGTTGTTTTTTATTAGTCATTGCTCACTAGTAGGGTTTTAGGGGTAGTAGCCTGGCCTCACAGATAGGGTTTTCTCTGTTTCTTTCCCACCTCCCTAGGAGAGTGAAACTTTGTGCCTTTGGTGGGCCTTGCGTAGAAGAGAGCTTGCTACTATAGAAATAGGAGAACTTTAATGATACTGACATGGGATCCTGAGCTCAGGAATGTTTCTTGCCACTCCCAGGTTTGTAAAGTGTTTTCCTTCTGTTTCTTCCCCACTCACAATCAGACTTTACTTGTATCCTGGCTACAGCAGCGTTTGCTGCTCCTTTCTCTAGCTAAGGCTTTTTCTCAGTGAGAAAGACAGAGTTCAAGCAAAGGGTAGAGTTCTGAACCTTTTCAACAGCAGCAGTAAAATCCTTCCTACAGGCATTGAAGGACAGAGGTTTTCTTTGCACTCATCTACTACCACCAGCTTTTGTTGTAGCATCTAATGGAGATCTATGAAAGAGAGCCTGCAACTAATATGATTTCCACTTTTTTTCTGGGGCTCCAAAAGGTCCTATACTGTCACTCTAAACCATATTCTTCTTTGTCATAATTATTTATTTATTTAAATATTTATTTATTTATTTAGAGAGCATGAGTGGGAGGGGCAGAGGGAGAGAATCTGAAGCAGACTCCCTGATGGGTGCAGAGCCAGACAACTATTTAAAATATTTGTTCAATTTATTCTTATTCATTCATGTCAGGCATGTCTTCTTCCCATGTTCTGTCACACATGAGCCAGTCTCTGGTATCCCTTCTTTCTTGGAGGGCTTTATCACTCCAATTTTATAGCTCTTCCAGCCTTTTCTTAGTTATGGATTGATTTTTTTTAACAGATTTCCACATTTGAAGAAAAAGGGAACTCTGTATTCTCTTCAAAATTTATTTTAAATATGGTTATAATTGGGAAAATACAACCTAATTTTGATAATCTTAAATAAAATAGAGAACTTTGATTTTTCATTCTTACTGAATCTTTGGATAATACAACTAAGATACCACAGATTTATATATCAAAGACAAGAAGTTGTCATGAGATTAATTTGTTAAAACATGTTGGAAGAAATTATCTGCAGTCACAATACTTTTTTCCATATGCATGGTGCTCCAATAGCAGTAAGATTCTTGCCACTTCTTTTCCCATTAATCACTCCTTCCTAGAGTAACTATAGTGACTTAGCTGATTAGAGATTTAGGAAGAAATAAATGGTAGCATAACCCAGGCTATTCTCTTTATCTTAGGATCTATGTGCCAATAGAAATTGTGGATTTCCTCTGCTTCTCAGTGTTACAAACATCACTTGGTCAGACTATCTACATGGAGCCCACCCACTTCTTTGGCCTAATTGTTAGTAAATGGGTGAATATAATTTCTTAATTCTTGAGTTCAGTTAAGAGGCCCATTTGGAATCCATACTAACTACATTTCCCAATCCAATTGGTCTACAAAATAATGACCATATTCTATCCTCCACCTAACAAGTCACTCTTTGAATTCTTTTAATTTTTTATAGCCTCATTAGGGAGGTACAGGCCCGGGACTCAGTACCTAATATTACTGTTTATGTACAAGTATTTCTGGAGTACCCTAGGAAACACCAATATCTTTTGCATGACTGGAGATAATTGTTGAATAGAACACAAAATATAATACAAAACATACATAAGGAGAGGGTTTTTTTTGTGGAGCCTAGATATGTGGGTTTTGGCCTTACACTCTAAGATTTGAATAGAGTTTTGACTTTAATGATTTTTAGTGACATTTGGACTACAGGTTTTAAGCCTTGGCTTATGTGGTATTTTGCATTTGATGGTGACTCCTGTTAATGGAAGTTTTGTCCACTGTTTTGAATAGCTATTTTTATAAAAGCAGAGAAGTAAGAAAAAGTATTTGAATCTTAGGGAAGACGTCAGATTCCTCAGGAATGTCCAAGGCAGATACATACAGGTGAATAGGTTTAAGTGAGTATAAGCAAAAAAAAAAAAAAAAAAGGAATGAGTGGCTTGTACAGGGGCTGAGAGAGCCTCTTAAATATATTGCAGTGTTATAGGCATGTTAGTAAGCGGGTACAGATGAAGGGGGGGGCGTAATCATAAAAACAGCAACAGTCATGGGAGGCGTCTCCAACACTGGCCCTATAGGTGGCTAACATTGCAGTGACGGTCCCAAAACCACCCTTGCAGGCTCAGGCAGTTCCATTTTGTAGGCTGTGGCTAGCTTGCAACACAGGTGCAGGGTTTCCTGGGAATGTTTGGCTGAAGCAAAGATTTGATTGTCCAAAAATGGATATTTCTAGTCTTTTTAAACATTCCTGTGCTGAGCGATTTCTACTGCAGTTAAAATGTAAGGCATCTGGGGCACCTGGGTGGCTCAGTGGGTTAAGCCGCTGCCTTCGGCTCAGGTCATGATCCCAGGGTCCTCGGATCGAGCCCCACATCGGGCTCTCTGCTCAGCAGGGAGCCTGCTTCCCCCTCTCTCTCTCTGCCTGCCTCTCTGCCTACTTGTGATCTGTCTGTTAAATAAATAAATTCTTAAAAAAAAAATGTAAGGCATCTGAGTTTGCTTGTTCTATAGAGCACAGGGGAATTTCTAGCTTTAAATTGTTAGAGCTAGGCTTATGTAGACATGACTAAATACACTGAATCAAATTCCACTCTGCATTTGGGGCCATCGAGGATTCTGTGGAGGGATATAGAGACTTGTCCACAAGCCCAAGAATGAAAAATACTCTACAAAAATATTAGAGTGTATTTTAAGGCGAGAGAATTATAGTAAGTAGGTATGCAGATACTGCTTGTGCCCAGAGGAATTATTACTGAGCAATTTATAGAATTGAAAATTGAGGGAAAAAGTATTTTGAGGAGCACATAACTGAAGTTTGGTTCATTCAAGGCCACGCCACCCCCAGTTTCTACCCCCCGTGGTGCAGGCTTCAAGTAGCAGCAGCTCTGGTTCTGAAATATGCTGAGTATGATTCTCCAGCTGAAACAAATGTGAGAAGCTTGCCTAGGAGGCAGATTTCAAAGAATGGCTGGCTTCTAGATGTGGCAAATGTATTGTGACAAAATTGAGTTCTTGTTGGGACTTTTCCTAATTGAATGTTAATGAATTCATCATGGATTCCAGACAACTGGCACAGACTGCTTGGTGTTCCAGACTGCCTGTCTATTTCTGGTTTTGGGTAAAGCCAAAGACATACTTCTGTACTCCTTCCCTTGTATAGGAATGAAACTCTGTCTTGGACTTTAGTAATGCTAAGTACTAGGTCCTGGAGTGTGTAGGATCAAGATGGATTTGTCTCCCAAATTTGGTCGTTATGTGTTTAGTCCTCTAATGATCTTGTTTCTTAATATTTTGGTTTCTTTAAAACTGAATGATTCCATTGTATAAATGTATATTATTTGTGTATCTATTGACCAGTTTGAACATTTAAGTTGTTTACAGTTTGAGATTATACTGTTGAAAACAAAGAACAACATTCGTCTTAAAAGGGGAAGATGACAGTATGTATGTTAACACTCCATTCATACGAAATTCTGGAAAATCAAAACTGTAATATTAAAAAGAAGTTGAGTGGCTGTCACAGTTCTGGGGTTGACTGAAGAGTGCTACAGGGAGATTTTGGAATGATGGAAATGTTATACGTCATCATTGTGGTCATATGACTGTACATACTGAAAAATTCACTAAATTGTATATCTAACCTTGGCAGTTTAAGTATATAATTAGACACATTACAGACTTCATGTTGAACCAATACAAGTCAGAGACTTTAAAGAAAATTTTCAGTTACCAAACAAAACAACAGAGGATCTAGCCTTGGAAAGAACATAAGCTTTGATATGGAATCTATGTGGGACTCAAAAGAAAAAGGAATTGGGGAGAATAGTTTTAGATTTCAGGTTTGGGCTTTGGACTTTTAAGAAAAAAAAATTATATTTTCAATTTAAATAAAACAATTATTTTAAAATTTAAGAAACTAATATTTAATTTTAATTTCTCTCAGAATTGTTAGAGTATAATAATTTTGGTCAAATACTATTATTTAAGATATCTTAAACTATATGGTTTCCTTTTTTAAATTTATTTATTTATTTATTTGTATGAATTAGTTGAGAGTATATACTGGCCTCTTAGTTTTTTGTTTTGTTTTGTCTGGTTTTTAAACTTATACTGTCTGAAAGAGTTTGATAAGATTGGGATGAGCTCTTCCTTAAGAATAAAATGAGCCTTGATTGTTAAACCCTTGTACACTAATATATTCCAAGGACCTCAAGTAGGGTTGGGAACAAAATTTTTGGATTAATCTGTTCTTCAACTCAATTTAACCAAAAATGTTTTCCCCCCACATTTGTATTTTAGGTACCATTATTTTAATTTGTTTTTATGTTCTCTTTTTTAAATTCTCGAGTTCAATAATTTATTTTCACTCTTCCTGTTTGATAATGAAAATATTTAAGCGTCCAAATTTACCTCTAACTATAATTTAGGCCATATTCCATAGATTTTGAAAATGTTCTGGGCTCATTATAGTTATTTTCTAAACATGCCACAATTATGCTTTTGCTTTACTGTATGTACTCTGAATCCCTTTTCATATAGCTTTGTACATTTTCCCCATTATTTTTGTTTAATTGCTTGTGATGTAGTTTCTACTATTTCTAATGTTCCCGGATTTATAGAGGTCTTCTTTGTCTTTGTGTTCTTGACTTAGATTGAAATATGTCTATTTAGAGATTCTCTGTTCACTTTTTGTCTGTTTGCCTTGTCAGAGGAGACAAATACATTTTTTGTTTGTTTGTTTTGTTTTTGTTTTTGTTTTTGCCCTTTCTTCTTACTTTCTAGCATTATTGTTTTGTTTTGTTTTATGTATTTTGATACCATTTTTAACATTTTTAAATGAATTTACTTTCTGGCATTAGCGTTGTGTAAAATGTATATATTTGAATTTTTCAGCTCTTCCATTCGTTTACATTCATGGTTTTAAATCACTTGGTTTTAGGTATAAACCAGTATAAACAGTATACAGTTTAACATAATAACCCTATGTAGTTCTATTTAATTTTATAAGCCTGAGTGTGAAGTTATTTCACTGATATATATTGATTTGGACTAAAATTTTGGTTTTATTTCCTCATCTTACTTGATTTTCTGGCTTTTAATGTTTCCTGGCAACTGCCTTTGTTTTCTAGCATGTACTTTATGATTAGTACCATTGTTTCATTTCTGTTTCTTTGTGATAGTCTGGAAATTATACAATGCATTTATCCTATTCGCAGAACTTTACGTACAGGTTTATATCAGTCTTTATATTTCTTGACTTATTAACCTCAGATACCAAGCAGAATATTACCAGTTCTCTATAAAAACTAAAATGAGGGCGCCTGGGTGGCTCAATTGGTCAAGCAACTGCCTTCGGCTCAGGTCATGATCTTGGAGTCCTGGGATCAAATCCTGTATCTGGCTCCCTGCTCAGCAGAGAGTCTGCTTCTCCCTCTGAACTCTCCCCTCTCATGCTGTCTCTTTATCTCTCAAATAAATAAAATAAAATGAGTCTTAAAAAATAAGAACTAAAATGATGATTTACTTATACCTTCTTCTACTATCTTTCCAAGTCACTTCCATGTTTGAGATTTTCATCTCAGACTTTTTGTACATAAATTGTCATAAGATTTTCATGAGGTTTCAGTTTACAACATAACTTTATATCTGTAATTATCGGTGTTAATTTAACACAATCGTATGTTTATAACTACCTTCAGTGCTACCACTAGCACTTTGATACAGTTCTGTTCTGATATTTGTAGTTTTTATTTCTGCTTATTGGTCAGTTGTCTAGAGGGTAACATGAAGTAGATTTTATTTGGAAATTATGTAGAGTCTATATTTCCACAGAGAAGTTAGTTAGGGACTACTGTCAAAACTATTTAGATATTTGCTTGACTACTAGCATTTGTTTATTAATGTATCAAAATATTTGTTGTTAATCTATTGACTATTTCCTTTCAAATACATTTTCAGATGCTGAGTGTACAGCAGTGCAGTGACAGCCAAGACCTCAACCCTAATTGAGCTCCCATTGCGTTGTGGATACAATAAACAGGTAAACAAATAAATACATAAGGTATACACAAAAAATATCAGCACACTGTGTAGGGGTATGAAGAGTATACTATGTAGGGAATATTAAGGCAAACCATTGCTACAAAAATGCCATGCAAGTGTTAAGCTAAAACTTTATTGATTTAGAACAGTAATTGACCTGCGATCACATGATGGTAGGTTTACCCGGGGGGCCGGTCGATATAGGCTGGGATTAGCTGGACAGTCTTTAAGCTGCAGTTTGGGCTCATGTCTGCCCCATGTTTATTATACTCTCTGGACCATTGAGTGGGGGATTGGAAGATGCCAGTGAGAGGCCTGGATACCAGGGCATAGATAAAATTTTACAGGGATGGAAGAAGCTTAAGAGAAACAACAGGAAACACGTGATATCTCTTGGTATTAAGCATAAAGGTTGTACTCTGCCTTTTTCTCACATACACCTGTGGTCAAAGTGAGTCTCATGGTCAAATCCTTATCGAAGGAGCAGAGAAGTAAATTCCACCTCTGGGAGGAAGAACTACAAAGTTCCATGGACAAAGGCTCTGAACACAAAGAAGAATGAATTGGGATCAATGTAAATTTTGCCATAGTCAAACTTCTTTCATTTTATATATATATATATATTTGTTGTTGTTGTTGTTGTTGTTGTTGTTGTTAAAGATTCACATTTTCATTTACTTCATTGAAATTTTCTTCTTCTTGTTCTAATTTGAGTATTTCCTATTTCATTGCCTTTGTTCTTTTCAGGTAAACTAGAATACCACTCTTTCAGATCTCCTTATCCTTAATTATTATGTTCTTTATATAAGCTGGCTGGATTTATTTGCCCTTTGTTTTTACATTATATATGATTTTCTTAAGCCTGTCCTCCATTAAACTGATTTGTCTTTCTACACAATTGATTTCTCCCTTTTCTGCTTCATTTACACTTGATTGTATCCAATTGTGTTATTTCTCCTTAATTTATTTCCTTAGTTAGCCTGGCTCAATTTTCATCATATTCCATTATCTTTTTTTTTTAAACATTCCCATCACTTTTATTGTTATTGTGAAATGGTAGAGTGTTTTGTCTAAATGTGTGGTTATTCTTTTTTCTTATTATTATATAATTTTATTTTTTCAGTCTTCCAAGATTGTTTATGTACCACACCCAGTACTCAATGCAATATGTGCTCTCCTTAATACCCACCACGAGCCTCACCCAACCCCCCACCCCTGCCCCTCCCAAACCCTCAGTTTGTTTCTCAGAGTCCACAGTCTCTCATGTTTCCTCTCCCCCTCCGATTTCCCCCAAGTCATTTCTCCTCTCCTTGTCCCAATGTCCTCTGTGTCATTCCTTATGCTCCACAGGTAAGTGAAACCATATGATAATTGACTGTCTTTGTTTGACTCATTTCACTCAGCATAATCTCCTCTAGTCCGTCCATGTTGCTACAAAAGTTGGGTATTCATCCTTTCTGATGGAGGCATAATATCTCATTGTATATATGGACCATATACTCTTTATCCATTTGTCTGTTGAAGGGAATATTGGCTCTTTCCACATATTCCATTATCTTATCTTTTTTTTTTTTTTAAATGGAGTTCCTGGATGTTTTCTGTTTTGCTTTGTTTTTGTTGTTTGTAACTAAGAGAATGAATGTTACTCTTTCCTAAATCTTTTCTTCCCAATTTTTGTCTATTGGCTTTTATGTGATATCTGCATTTTCTTCCCATTTAGTGCATTTTATTTGCATGTATCTCTTTCTTTTTCTTCTTCAGTTTGTGTGAGCTCAACTCTATACAAACCCAATTTTTAATAGTTAATTGTGACACAATGCATGGTGGTCTCAGGAGACCCCCGTCACTTTTATATATACTCTCTTTCTAGTCTTAGATAAATTATAAACATATATGAATGTGTCCTGAAGGTATATTTTGACTGAATTGCTTAGTTACATACTGAGTTGCCCAATTCACATGTTAATTACCCTCATGAAATTATTATACAAAAAATAGAATTTTACTTTGCATTTGAAGCCTACCTCTCCCTCTAGCTATACATATCATTAATTGGTAGCCTTGTCAACTCAGTTGTCAGGCATCCTCTTTTAATTGGGATTAAATAGTAGTTTATCTGGCAGATATCTACGTTTGTAGTGTGAGGCTATAACCATTTCCTAGCATTTAAGTATAGATGACTTTTTTGGTCTTCTGTTTTGTTCTGTTTTATAACCTCCTTTTGGTAAATTATGTTGTTTCCAAGGATTATGCTGCCTACTTTCCAGAAGTTTAACTAGTTTTTAATTGATATGAAGACAGCTATCACTCAGATTAATTCCTATGGGAAAATCAAAACTTTTCTCAAAATGGGAAACAATTAATTAATGGCACTTTCTATAAATAATCACTCTAATTTTTCCAGAAATGTATAATTAGCTTTTTATAAATTTACAAAAACTAAGCCCTGCCTATCAAAAACCTCATCTCTGTAAAGAATGCACACTAGTTTATCTTCGCTTGCTACAGCAATGTTATTAGGAGGCTCTAAGCTTGAATTAGAATGGCAAGGCCAAAATAGCAGATTTATAATTTTTATAGCTTATTTAAGTAGTCTGAATCTGGGGTGCCTGGGTGGCTCAGTGGGTTAAAGCCTCTGCCTTCAGCTCAGGTCATGATCCCAGAGTCCTGGGATCGAGCCCCGAATCAAGCCCCACATCAGGCTCTCTGCTCAGCAGGGAGCCTGCTTCCCCTCTCTCTCTGCCTGCCTCTCTGCCTACTTATGATCTCTGTCTGTCAAGTAAATAAAATCTTTTTAAAAAAATTATCTAAATAAATAAATAAAGTCTAAATCTATACAATGTTGAAACTTATTTTGCATATGAAGCTTGTATTAGTTTCCGTGGCTGCTGTTACAAATTAACATCAACTGGGGACTTAAAACAACAGGAGTTTATTCATTCACAAACCTGAAGCCAGAATTATGAAATCATTATCACTGGGCTAGTATCGAGGTTTACACAGGGCTCCCTCTGAAGCCTGTAGCAGAGGATCCACCCCTGGTCTCTTCCAAACTTCTGGTGGCTGGGGCATTCATGGTCATGTTGCCACGCACTCACTACAAACTTCCAAACATCAAGGCCAGCATCTCCAATTCTTTCTTTCCTCCATTTTCAAATCACTTCTCCTGAGTGTGTGTGGTGGGTGTGGTGTGGTGTGGTGTGGTGTGGTGTGATATGAAATCTTCCTATAATTCCCTGAAGGAGGCATATAAATGTATTTAGGATCCACCTTTATATACCAGGTTGATCTCTTGTCTCAAGATCCTTAATTAATTACATCTTCAAATATCATTTTATTAATTATTCTATTTTATTATTTTTTTTCCAAAAAGATTTTATCATTACAGAGTAGAGGGGTATCATTTCTTCTTGGCTGCTGCTTTCCTCCAGGCTGCCAGGATGTTGTTCAGCTCTTCTCTTCCTCTTTGCACAGATGTGTGTCTGCACCTGTTTCTTGATGAACTTAAGGGGCCGCTTATCCTTGGAAACATGAGCAGCTCCATAGCACACCACTCATATGCGACTGAGCTGCACACTGCGGTCCTTATGTTCTTCTCTGAACTGCATCACTCTCTTATCCTTATTTATAGTAACATTATGAGTGTGTATATATGTGTGTGTGTGTATTTATTTTTAAGCTACTTAAAATGGGTTTAAACACAGAGCAATGTAGCTTGCACCTAATGAGAATTTTTAAAATAAAAGCAAAAACAAAAAAAAAAGAATTATCCATCGCTGTCACCAAACAGCATACTTCTTAAAAAAAATCAAATTTTATTCAGATATAATTACATGTAATATTATATTAGTCCAAGATGAACAACATGAGATTATATATATATATATATCAAAATAATTGCCACGAATAAGTCTAATTAACAATCACCTCATATAATTACAAATTTTTCTTGTAATGAGAACATTTAAGATCTACTCTCTTAGCAACTTCAAATATACAATAAAATATTGTTAAGAATAGCCACCATGTTGTATATCACATCCCTAGGACCTATATATCTTGTAATAGGAAGTTGTAACCTTTTATCTAAAAAACAAACAAACCAAAAAAACACCAAAAACAACAAAAAAACATGAACTCGATAAGAGAACAGATTGATAGTTATCAGAGACTAGGGGTAGAAGGTGGCAGAAATGGGTAAAAATAGTCAAAAGGTAAAAGAATACATTTCTTTTTTTTTTAAGGTTTTTATTTATTTGACAGAGAACACAAGCAGGCAGAGAGGTAGGCAGAGAGAGCCTGCTGAGCAAAGAGCCTGATGCGGGACTCAATCCCAGCACCCTGGGATCATGACCTGAGCCAAAGGCAGAGGTTTTAACCCACTGAGCCACCCAGGAGCCCCAAGAATACATTTCTCACATGGAGTTTTTGTTGCTGATATTATTTTAGAGAAGTGACTTGGAATCATCTAATATTAGCATTTGGAAATGCTAACTTTTTAGCTTAAACATTAGCAAATTTCTTGATTGAATCATGAATGTGTAGATAAGGTTAGGGTCCTGCAATAGAGAAAACAAAGAAGAAGAGTTTTATACTTGCTAAATTTATATAATTCCCTTGTATCAAGTCCATAACTGTCTTTGATTCTTAGGTCCGTACATTTTAACCAGTCTTCACTATTCGGGTTCAAATCTCTATTTTCTATTCATTATTTAGCACTAACCCAACCAATGAACTGAAGACACAGTGAAAACACTGAACCTCAGAGGACATTTGCCAACTCCACCTCTTAGCATCATGTTAAAATAACCTGTTTTTGTTTTTGGTTTTTGGCTGTAATGACGACAATGTTGTATGAAACATAATAAATTCCAAACTACTTCCTGTGAAAAGCAGAAATGCTTCTCTGGCTCTGCTGGCAACCAGGACAGTGTTCCCAACCATGTATAAATAATGCTTATGGAATACAGGAAGTGATGGAGCAATCCCATTCTGTGAGCCAGACTGCTCTGTGACATGGGCAAGACCACAACACAGTCACATTGCCACCAGCGATGACAGCTGCCCCTTCAGCAATGACAGCCCTAGGCATGCAATTAACCACAGAACTCCTCCCACTTCTGGACACTGTGCCATCAAGAAGTAGCCTTTGCTGCCTTAGAAACTTCTGATAACCTCCAGCACAAGCACACATCCTGCTGGAAGCCTACAAGCCCCTCCAACTGTCACTCTGTCATTGTGATGCCCCAAGCTTGTTCTGGCCTGTGCTCTGCCTTGCTGCAGCAAGTTCACTATCGTCATCATCATTACCTATCAGTGTGTTTCTTGTGGCATTTGAGCAGTGTGCTTTCACAGTGATCCATCAAAAATTGAACATATTTTTCAAAAATAAGTTGCCCATAACTTCATTTTCATTGAAGCTTATCTGCAGCAAAATTTCATATCACATTTCAAATACCCTTGCATTGTCATTAGTGCCATTCATACATATTCACATATTTCGGTTCTGCTTCTTATCTACTTCCATCAAAGCAGAGGACAATATTGCATTTTTATATTTCCTTTGAAGTTAGGCATGTATCTACCTTTCACTCAGGTTAATGAAATGAGAGTCAATTGTGCACAGAAACTTTAAAAAATTAATTGTACTTCACCACTTTCCCTCCCTTCTGTCCAGTTTTGAAAGCATATATTCATACGAATCCCCTCACTCCACAACCCTGGGGGACCGCAATGAAAAGAGAAGTTCTTGCCCTTCCTGACCCAGACTAGATATGGAGCATAAGTAAATATAAGCTGTGAACATGTTCAGCAGCTGATAAATATTTGAAATCACCAGGCCACCTAATTTATCCTGACTGATACCATGCACAACTGAATTTGTGAATAATTTTCGGTTGTGATATTATAACATGAAATTCCTAGACAATTCAGAAATTGTCATTCATAAGTGAATTTCATTATTATGTCAATGACAACTACCTCTATTTATATTGCAACTTCTTCCTGATAGTTCAGAAACTCATGTATTGGTCAAAGGTTCAACTGTTTTTCCATGAATTTTGTCCAATCACTTCCACAAATGTCAGAATCATATTTGCTAAGAATTGGTTAATATTTATTTTTAAGCTTCAGAATAATTTTAATTTGAAATTTATTTTAAATTATTATAGTTGTAAATGAGCAAAAACACAATTACAATTAAGAAAAGTAGCTGTTTTTTATTTCTGTTTAGTCTATATAATTAATAACAGCTTGAGAGACTATGCATATGCATTTATGTTGTATATGTATATAGATTATAGAAATTTATACTTGAATTAATTGATTTGGTAGTATTGTAGAAGATACATTAGTGAAAAACTCTGATGGAAATCTCATATAGTTTACATTGATAGTAGAGAAAAGCATAAAGAAAAAAGTAAAAATACAGTAAAATTAAAGAAGAGGGGACCAGAAGTTGAAGGTACTATAATTTTAGTTGATATCATCAAGAATGCAAAACCAAAAGGTGATGTTTGAGTAAAGGTCTGAAGGAGGTGACTGAGCAAGCCTTTGTAATAACTTTTATTCTCAAATACTATACAGAGGCATTAGAGTATTTTGCAAGAGAGGGATGACAATCTGATTTATGCTATATCAGCATTGCATTGGCTGCTCAATGGGTAATATTTGAGCCGACTGGTAGAAAATATATTAATGGATACATAATATAAAAGTATTCCCTTGGACAGCTAACCCCAACATTTAACCTGCCTTTTTTCATTAAGTTAAACACTTGAGTAATTCATCATATATTCCAATCAATAGCCAAGACTTGCTGGAGACCAAATATTTGAAAGAGACATCCTATTTTAAATTATTAATTATCCTTAGCTCACTAATCTTTATTGCTTTAATAAAATAAGTCATCAGAAAACATTGAATTGATCCATAATATCCCCTGAAATGTTCTTTGCAAGTTGAGAACATAAAGCTATGCTCTCAATTTTCCTGAGTATAGAAAAATGATCCATTTGCATAAAATTTATGATTTTTTTGCAAAATCATAACTAAACATTCATAAAGTAGGGTAGAGAAAGGATAGAAAACACAACAAATCCACAGTGTATGTGTGTATGTTAAATTGTGAAGGAGAAAAAAAAGATAAATAAGAAAGAACGCCATGAGAAAATAAGGATGGAGGTTGAAATTTTAGATAGAGAGGCGAGGAAAGGCTATATTTAGAGAATGACTTTTGAGTGAAAACCTGAGGGAAATGAGATGGCTGCCATGTAAATATAAGCGGAAAGAGAGGTCTGACAGGGAAAATGTAAATGACCTCAAAGAAGAACCTTCTTGGAATGTTCAAGAAAAATCAAGAAGTCAGTGAGTTGGAGTTAAAGGAGAGGGAAGGGAGATAAGAGGCATAGGACACTGAGAAACAAACTGAGGGTTTTGGAGGGGAGGGGGGTGGGGGATGGGTGAGCCTGGTGGTGGGTATTAAGGAGGGCAAGTATTGCATAGAGCACTGGGTGTGGTGCATAAACAATGAATCTTGGAACAATGAAAAAATAAGATTAAAAAATAAATAAATAAGCATAAGAATCGTCATGATTAGAAAGTGAGTGGGGCAAGTCATGTGAGAATTTATGAGTTTGGCTTTTACTATTAATGGAAACTCAGTGGTTTGAGACAAATGAGCGACATGACCTGCTCTATACCTAGACAAGATCACTGTGGCTGATCTGTAAAGAATAAATAGAGATGAAGATGACTTAGCTATCATAGTAATCTATTTTTTAATTGAGATATAATTGATTTCTAATATTATGTAACCTTAAGGGATATAACACATAGATTTGATACAGTTATATGATACAATATGACTCCACCCTAGAATTAGTTACTACCTCCATCATGTCCCAAAATTATCATTTCTGCTTTGTGGTGGGAATCTTTAAGCTGTGGTTTCTTAGCAACTTTCAAGTACATGATATAAAGTTGTTAGCTATAATCATAATGCTCTGCCTTAGATCCCCAGAACTTATTCATCTTTTTTTTTAACTTACTCATCTTCTAACTGCATGTTTGTGCCTTTTGACCAATATCTAAGATGAAACAAATAAATGACTAGTTTTGACAACTGAATTACAAATAGGATTTTGACTGATGCTATTTCAAAATTTTTTTCTCTGTTCTGAAAAACAGCTGACAGACTGTTTCAAACCAAAGCCAATATTTCAGAAGTTGCAGGCTGGCAATCTAAAGAACAGATTTAGCCTGTAGATTTATTTTGTTTGGCGTGTAACTGTTTTAGCCAACATTTAAAAATTGGGAAAATTCATATAAAATATGGTCTTCCAGATTATCTTCAAATGTCAGACACACTGGCAACAGTAGCCCCAGCATCAACAACAGGACCTGGTTAGTGTGTTCCTGATTTACACAAGGCCATGCACTTTTCAATTTCCATAATCCCTTCCCAACCTTAGTGTAGTAGCTTAATGCCAAGGCTGACGGTAACCGGCATTATGTCATTACATTTTCTCTGTTGTTTTTCTTCTGATGTAGAAATATTCTACTACACAAATATCTTTCTAAATGGTGACAAAATAAAAGATATGAAGAAGGTAGCCTGCCTTGATTTTTGTTTTCTCAGTTTATGAATATTTAAGCTTGTGATCTCTATAGATATTTTACAAAATTTAATTATCTTGTATAGGCAAATAATTAAGGGAACATATTCAATTGAGTTAAACTTTGATATTAGAGGAAAAAAATCACACAAAAATTCTATCACTAACAAAGGCCACATTCTAATATGTCCTTCTTTATGTTCTGAAACTGGTAATGAGAATTATTATGAGTCTGGAGGTCTTTTCACTTGCTAGACCTATTACACTTCATGGCTCTGCCTTAAGTTAAAACTTCATTTGTATTCCCACTCTTCATTGAATTATATACACATTCACATATATTCTAATTATGTATACTACTTGTGTTTTGCATTTAGAAAGAAAAATGTCCATAAAGATTAGTACATTTCTGAAAGAATATACTGGTTTGATCTCTTATAACTCTTATAACATTATAAGGTATAATATTAAATTATCTGTGGAGAACAAATACATGTATGTATATGTCTACTTACTGAATACATTTGGATCCTGTGCTATAAGGAATTGAAAAAAATGTGAAGAATTATTAGTCCCTTAAATATTGTATTTCTCTGGATTAGTTTTGTGTTCATGAGGGAGAACAGGGAATAATGGTTATTGCATATTTAGGAGACAGATAATTGGCATTCAAATGATTGAAGATTGGAAGAGGAATTTCATTAAATACATTATAGAACATTATTATCACATAAAGTGATAAAGAACAAGAGTTCTGGCTCTCAGGGGAGGTAGATGTGGGTTCAAACCCCAGACATGGCCGTGAATATGTGGATGATTTGAAATAAAGAACTTATACACTCTGTGTCCAGTTTTCCTCATTTATAAAATGAAAAATTATACTAATAATAGTTCATATAGTTCAATAGTAGAACATTTAAATGTTATTTTAGAGTTTTTATATTTATTATTCTAAAAAATTTGTATCATTTGAAATTCATCCAGTGGCTCTGGATATGGTGCTGACAAGTGGGAAAAAATATGGTAGAATGTTTATTTTTGACTAAAAATATAGGTATTTACTTGAAATTTTACACCAAAGCAAAGCAATTATAGCATTAAGATTCAACCCCCACCTCCCCAACTGACACAACTAGTAAGATGTGGATCCAGTATCTAGAAATCCAAACTTACAAATACAGCTCAAGGAAAAAGCATCAAGTCTTTGGTGGTTTTGTCAGGTAGTTCTGGATATTGTGATTTCGTAATATGAAACCATTTCAGTCTTCTATCATATACTAAGTCCAGGATGTTTACATGACAAATGGCCTATATAACACCAAAAGACTTTTAAGATTCAGGTTATAAAACAGAATGTACAACATGAATCTTCTACAGTCAGGGTTCAGGTAGCCTGGATTTGTACTTGGCTATGTGACACTGGGAAAACTACTTCTTTTCTCTATGCTTAAGTTTTTCCTCAATAGTTGAATAGTGAGAGTGGTATGATTTATTTGATATTTCTCAAATAAAATGAAATTATTTAATTTTTTTGCATAGTCACTGGTAAGTCTAGGCTTAGTAAATTATGACAATCATTACTACATCAGCACTGGAAATACAAAGCATATATAATGAGATAGTGCCATGTGCTGAATTACCTTCCTCTAAAATTCATTTGTTGATGTCTTAACACCTAGAACCTCAGATTGAGACCTTACTTAGTTGTAAATAGAGTGATTGCAGATGTAATTGGTTAAGGTGAGGTCAAGGTGGAGTAGGGTGGACTCCTAGTCCAATATGGCTATTGTTCTTATAAAAGAAGAAATTTAGAGACAGACATGCAAATGGATGGAATGCCCTGTGACAAAGAAGGCTTTAAGAAGAAAAGAAACAAGATGGGATTGGGAGGGAGACAAACCATAAGTGACTCTTAATCTCACAAAACAAACTGAGGGTTGCTGGGGGGAGGGTGTCGGGAAAGGTGGGTGGGGTAATGGACATTGGGGAGGTTATGTGCTATGGTTAGTGCTGTGAAGTGTGTAAACCTGGCGATTCACAGACATGTACCCCTGGGGATACAAATATGTTTATAAAAAATAAAAATTAAAAAAAAAAAGGCACAACCTCAAAAAAAAAAAAAAAAAAGGGATGATGTAATCAAAGTCAATAAATAGCAAAGATTGCCAGCAAATCACTAGAAGCTAGGAGTATCATGGAACAGATTTCCCCCTCACAGCTCTCAGAAGGAACTCTGCCAACACCATGATCATAGATTTCAAGCCTCTATGACTGTGAGACATAAGATTTCTGTTGTTGAACCCATCCAGTTTGTGGCATTTTGTGATGGCATCCCTTGTTAACTAATGCGAATAGTAAATAGTAGTTGCCGCTAAATACGGAAATGATGAGAAATTTTAATTTTCTAATTTGTCACTTTTGTCAAACTTTACATTAATATGTATTGCTTTTAATATCAATATATTTAAAAAATTAACATATATATCTTCATTTTACAATTTAGAAAATAAATAATAAAATAACACTGATTACATGTCAGACAGGGCTACCATATACATTACTATTTGGACAATATTTATACATGAAAGTAAATTTCTTTGACTGGAGCTAAAGTGAGTTGGATTTATGTTATTGAGACTGAGCCTGTAGCCATGAAGAATGATGGGAGCTTAGAGTCCCCACAAGGAATGACAGTTCAAATTCCATAATAATCATTGTCATGGCTCAAAACAGTACATAGCAAAGCAAAACATAATAGACTTCTTTATGCCATATGTATGACAAACATCTTAGCCTTCAGAGAGTCTCATTTTGACTTCTTAAGTATCAGTGTGAGATTAAGAGAGGAGAGAACCCAGGTTTTCCAGAACACATATGGATGAACTTAGCATGGAATTTACTCTATGACTGACAGTTAAAAAAAAAAAAAAAAAAGGATGGACCAGGGCACCTGGGTGGCTCAGTCAGTTAAGCATCTGCCTTCAGCTCAGGTCATGATCCCAAAGTCCTGGAATCCAGCCCCATGTCAGGCTCCCTGCTCAGCAGAATCTGCTTCTTCCCCTGCCCTCTCACCCTGCTTATGCTCTTTCCCTCTCTCAAAGAAATACATAAAATATTTTTTTTTAAATGGCTAGACCAATGCTATTGTATTAATAGAGAAGCCAGAAACCAGTGAAATGAGGATATTGCAAGAAATGTGTATCATATTCTCATCCACAAAGCTTTTTGTCCATTGGTCTAATAACATCATATTAGTCAATGTAACAGACACAGACATTGCTTCAAGTAATTTACATATAAATTAAGTCCTACAATAGGAAATGCTATTTATATGATCACAAGTCTATAAACAAAAGAAAGAATAACATTTTTTTGTGGACCATCCTGTTGAAAGCACTTTGGCATTTTAATGTGGTATTTTGAAAACACACCTCTTCTTTAAGTGAATCAGTTAAATAATGATGTGAAAAGCTAACATTTTTCTTTTTATAAACATGAATAGTCAATAAACAGTTATGATAATTCCTCTTTAGACATGTTGCTCATTTTCATTTATCCCAAGTTTAGTGAACTATCCTATCTTGTGTTTGCACTGTTTAACCATAAAAATATGATACAGCTCTCTTCCTTGGAATTGTTGTGAAGAATTCCTAAAGCTCTTTGGAAGAGTCTCTGGTGGCCTTTCCTAGCTCTGTTTTGTTTATTTTTTTTTTTCTTTGTAGAACCTCCAGCTTACAGCTGACTGCATAACCTTCTATACTGGCTTTGGGTACTCTGAAGGAAATCAATATTGTAAAGGTTACACTACTTGGCCCTCATTTTAGCATTACTTAAAGCAAAGAAAGGAACCGAGAAATAGGGTTTAAGATTAAGGTCTCCTCACCAAACATCTTGCTAGAAAAGCTTTGTTCAGTCTCAAAATCCAGATATGTAAGTGGTATAAGCAAAAAAGAAGACTAAAATTTCTGGATCCAATGCCAGTTTATGTATTTCTTCCCCCAGCTTTGCCTCAGCAGCTGAACTGGACAAATTCATGTTACTGAATGATTATGAAATTAAATGGAATTAGTTATTAAAAATAAAATTATTAACTCAGGAATTGTGAGTAGTCACCACAGGAGGCAGAAAAGATGAGGCTAAAAAAAGAAAGGAAAGGAGAAAATTTCTGACCTGAGAACTGCCCTTTCGAATAAGTGTATTGATTAAAATAGTATTGTCCTCCTTTATAAGTCTTCATTTTCTCAATTTTTAAAATTCCCTCAACTGTAAACTTAAGTGCATACTGTTGTAATGGTGAAATGGAGAATTATTATTACCTGGAGCTATAACATTTTCCTTCTTCAGAAAGGCCATCTTTCCCAGGATTGTTTGAAAGCACTAGAATTTCTTCTTTTGTCTATTGTGTCATGACTTGCGTCACAGAATCTAGAACATCAGTTATAATGAGACATTGCATTGTAGAGCAGCGCTTGCCATCCATCTATACCCTTTGCATTCATGATGACATTGCTATGTCTATAGGACAACTCAAGTTTTTGTATTATTTTACTTTGCAGATTACTTTCAGCTCTTAATTCACCAAGAGAAACTAACTGCTTCTAAAAGGAGTGAAAGAAGCAAGGCACCAATCAACAGCTCCTTCCATCTGCTGGTGTCTGCTTACTTACTAATTCAGTGGTTGAGGCTGACTGGTCTATAACTTAGAAAATCTTCTAGTCAGGCTTGCCCCATGCTAGCCAATGCTCAGGGTTCAGATTACTTCTTTATTGCATTTAACATTAAGCAAACTGCTTCCAGTTATTTTATTTGTTTTTTATCTCCTCATTACCCACAAACCTCCAAGATTAGAAGCATAATGCCTTATTACACATTATATCACTGAAACATCCCCTCTCCCCAAAGGGAAATATTTGCTGCTGTTAAAGTGTATCCTTGGGGCACCATAATATTAAATATCTCACAGAAAACTCTAAGGTTCTATTATGTGCATGATATACTCCTAAGTAAACGTGTAGGGTAGAGATGAGTATTAGTTACTGATTCCTCAGATGTTATTTCTACTTCATAAATATATCCAGAGGAAAATTAAGATTCTCTACATTTTGAAAAAAGAAGGATATAGTGCATTAAAACATGGTAAATCAGCATAAGAAATTATTGGTATATATTAATCAGCCAGAGTGAGAGTTTAATGTTAGATTTAAATAGACTCATTTAGCTAGAATATTAATATAATTACAACAGGAATAATAAATTATCTGTTATCTTTAATGACAGGGATATGTGATATTATAGTTAATCAAATATTTGGATTAATGCTATTGTGCATATCATGTTTTTTTAATCCAAATACAGCATATTAAAAGTGTTGCTAAAATCATGCTGAAAGGAATTTAACAGATAATGAGTCAGATAGCATCAAGGTGTTCACATTATCACTATTCTAAATAAATGCTGAAATTTTTGTTAATAGAATTTTGATGACTATCAGACTGGGTGAGAGAGGAGTGAAGGAAATACCTATGTGTTCCAGTGCTGAGCATTACAATTTCAAATCCACAATTGTAATAGGCACTTTCTTAAGTCCAGTGAAAGTCATTTATTCACTCATTCATCAAATATTTATTGAACATCAATAATGGACCAGTTGGTTGTGTAAGAGCTATAAATATAATAGGGGACTAGACATAGTCACAATCCTCAAGAGGCAAACAGTCTAAGAGGCAATTTAAGCAGGTACGCATATTAGCTATCACACAAAGGGCCCCTCTCACAGCCCTGCAGTGTCATAGAAAGATTCACACAGCCAGTAAAAGGGAAAGTTGAGCATCCAGGCAGCCTTGACTGCAAAGGCAATGGACCAGAACTGGAAAAGCATATTCAGAGAGGAAAAAATGAAGTTTCCTATCTTAAAAGGCCAATATCTTAAATTATAAAATTGTTTAATTATGTTCATCTTAAAATTTGACATGATTAGAAAAATTAGCTGAATGGTATTGGATCAATATCATACTATTGACATTGAAGAAATCATTATTTGCCTCAGACCCTGTAATATCACCTAAAAATAGATTTTACAATTTTTAAAGCAAAAAAGAGTTGTCTTTATAACTTTTGTTAGTTCTTTCTCTCATACTGGAGACAATAAGATGGCTCCAGCTCCTGATCTCAGACTACAATTCCTTAATTGGCATCTTAAAGTGACTACACTGAAATGAGAAATTCAGCAAGGGCATTCCAGAAAAATTCAAAGTATTCATTCCTAAGTGAATCTGAATACATATATGAGACTGTGCAGAAAACTTCCTATTAGTTTGGAAAACAGATATTAGAACGGGGCTACAGGGCCTATAGATACCGCTTGATCTACTTCTGTCATTTATTCATTATATATATTTATGTAAATTTAAAATATATTTTTAATATTTTAATTACATATATTGTACAGGGTTTTTTTGTTTTGTTTTGTTTTGTTTTGTTTTTGAGAAAGAGCACAAGTTGGAGGAAGGGGCAGAGGAAGAGAGAGGGAGAGAATCCTAAGCAGGCTCCATCGCCAGTGTGGAGCCCCACATGGGGCTTGATCCCATGACCCTAATATAATGAGCTGAGCTAATATCAAATCAAGAGTCGGACGCTTAACTGACTGATCCATCCAGGTGCCCTCTTTGTTTGTTTGTTTGCTGGTTTTTATATGCTGCATAGTTGTTTAGTCTATGGATAGGAAACATAACACTATATTGGATTATAAGATTTTTACTATGAGCCTCAGTGTAGAGTTATCTGATATGGTAAAATATGTTCAAGTTAGATCAACTCACCACTTAGAGAAGTCACATGTAAGATTATGGGGAAATTTTATTGCAAACACACTGAAGGGATAGTTTGTAAAATAGACTCTGAAAATAGACTGTTTG
>PISX010012635.1:0-60077 GCA_004024625.1 Mellivora capensis
TGGACATCTAGGCTCTTTCCATAGTTTGGCTATTGTAGACATTGCTGCTATAAACATTCGGGTGCACGTGCCCCTTCGGATCACTACGTTTGTATCTTTAGGGTAAATACCCAGTAGTGCAATTGCTGGGTCATAGGGTAGTTCTATTTTCAACTTTTTGAGGAACCTCCACGCTGTTTTCCAGAGCGGTTGCACCAGCCCACAATTTATTTTTATATCTGGCGATATCGTATTTGATCTTTTCCCAAATGCTCAGTCTTCACAATAATGCCTTTTGCTGCATAATCCATTCTTTCTCCAGGGGTTGGAAATTCCTCCTTGAGCAAAGGTTGATAATTACCCAGAACATAAGGTATCACTCTTTCCTTTCTCATATTCACAGCTGATAGAAGTAAAGGCTCCTGGGACTCTTCCCTGCTGAGTGGAGGAAAGCCTCAGCATTCTTATTAAGACTCTTTCATTCAAACATTTACTTAGAGTCAATTATGTGCAAGCACTATGCTAACGGTGGGGGATAGATAGGGTGGTTAAGAACAGAGGGGGTCCATGTGGGCCTGACATTGCGGCAGAAGTCGGGCTTATGAACAATATTTGGGCATTAAACTTACTGAAGAAGTAAGTATATAAGAGAAGTGTTTAACAAATAACTACACAATGACAGGTGTTATGAAAAAGGAAACAGAGTGGCATGACAATCCTTAGCAGGGGAACCCAAATGTTAATAGAATGGGGGGCCAAGAACAGTTTCCTTGAGATTTAGACTGAGCTCTAAACAAGAGATCTGGAAGGGAGGAGGGAAGACCTCTATTTCAGGCAACATGGTGAACTAGATACGCTAGAACATCGTATACAACGCTGTATATAAGACACATGCGTACATATTATATGTATGTAATATAAGTTGATATATATGCATATATATTAATATGCATAGATTTTCATCCAAGGGTGAGTAAGATTTGCATATGGCAAAGAGAAATGAAAAAAAATTTTAACAGAAATGAAATAAATTTCAATTTGGCTAATTAAAATGTGTATATATTATACACAACATTGTATATAATATATATGTATATATATGTATATGGTATATTATGTAGTTATATGCAACATATGCATATTATAAATATACCATACTTGTGTATTATATATACCTAAGATACACAGTACATACTAAAATGTATATTATACATATACAATTGAAATACACCTATGTGAGGGATGGCATTTTCCAGAGTGTTATGTTCTAGGATCCAAACCCAGAGCGACTACCAGACTAAAGGGCCCTGATCCTGTTTCCAGCCCCTTCTAGCCAAGATGTCTTGGCCACATGGCCTCTATTTTCAGGTTCCTCATCTGCAACATGGGATCATCACAGCACTAACTTTAAAGAGTGGCTGTGATCAAAGAACCCACATTAAATACTTAGTACTGTATTTAGTACTTAGGTACCACATAAATGCTGGCTTTTACTGTTATTTTACTACCATTTTCCATGTTTGTTGTCTACCATCTTATTTAGTGTTCAGCGTCACAGTATCTCCTCCATTGTTCATTCCTAAATTGGCCAGAGGACTGCCATTTTCTCATACATACAACCAGCTTCCAAAAATTTAATTCTAGTTTTTTTTTTTTAAGATTTTATTTATTTATCTGACAGGCAGAGATTACAAGCAGGCAAGAGAGGCAGGCAGGGAGAGAGAGGAGGAAGCAGACCCCCCGCGGAGCAGAGAGCCCGATGTGGGGCTCGATCCCAGGATCCTGGGATCATGACCGGAGCCGAAAGCAGAGGCTTTAACCCACTGAGCCACCCAGGCGCCCCCTAATTCTAGTTTTTTAAAAAATTTCTTATTTCGCAGCCCTCTGCTATTAACTTTATTTTCCTTCTGCTTTCCTTAGGTCCACGCCATTATTCTTGTTTAAATTATCAAATGGAATGTGAGGTACATTTATCATCATTTTTGTGTTTGAATAATGAAGGCACTGAAGGCTATTAAAACATCTCCAATGACAGCTTTGAGCACATTCCATAAGCTTTACTGTGAAATATTCCTCTTTTGTGGTTTTCAAAATAGGCTGTAATTTTTAGTTTTACTTCCTTTTGGATTAAATAAGCATTTAGAAAAATTCTTCACCTTCCCCTAATTTCCAGGTACATTGAACCGACCATTAAAAAGTTTGTTTCTGATGTAGTATTACTTCATTGCAGCCAAGAATGGGGCCTGTGTAATTTTTATGGTTTGGAATTTAATGAGGTTTTCTTGTGCCCTCAATTTATGTAGTTTTTTCATAAACACATGAAAATCCAATTTTATTCCACTTTATGGATATGAGCTTTGAGATCTACTCATAATGATTATATTCTTAAAACTGTCTTTGTCATTAACAATATGATTTGCCTTTTTAGTGGCTGAAACTCTATCAATATATCCTATATTTCTATCGGATTTTGCTTTATATATTTGAAAGCTTTCTACTTAGAAAACAGCTGGCTATTTCCTCTTATGGATATCGCACTTGTCAATTCGAAATTACTAATTTTAATTAAATATGCTTTATATTTGAGATAGTTGAAATTAACATCTGTACCTTCTTTTTCTTCACATGTCTGAGACATCCTATACACACATTTATTTTTTAAGTTTATAATTTATTCTAGGTCTATTTCTTGAAGATTGTAAGCATACCATTAAGATACTGCTACTTAATCAAGCATCGGGGTTTTTCTCCAGTAACAGAAATTTAAATCATGTGTAATTTGTTACAATAAGTGAGGTTGTTTTGCTTCTGGAATAGTATTTTTATGTATTATTTTTTCAGCTTTGAGAAAAAAATTACATGCATTACAATTACCCCCTCTTTAAAATTTTATTTTTTTTAGATTTATTTATTTGAGAGACAGATAGAGAGACAGATAGTGGCAGAGATAGTGAGAGAAAGCACATGCAGGGAGGAGGGAGAAGCAGGCTCCTGGTGAGCAGGAAGCCCGATGTGGGGCTCAATCCCAGGACCCTGGGATCATGATCTGAGCTGAAGGCAGATGCTTAACCAAATGAGCCACCCAGGTGTACCACAATCAGCCTTTTAAATGAACAATGCAACAACTGTATACAGTCTGCAACTACCATGCAATCACTTTATGCTACAATTCCATCCCCCTGCCCCCCACTTCCCTCACACCCGTTTGCAGGTGGATCCCATCTGCCCCACTCTTTGGCCCTTCTGTCTTGCTTTCAAGAATTTTTTAAGTGTAGTCATACATAATATGCACTCTTTTGTGTCTGGCTTTTTTCATGTAGTATATTACTTTCAAGATTCACTGACACTGTTATATATCATATTCACTGCTGAGTATCAGCATTCCATTAAATGGATATACCAGAAGAGTTTTCTCTGGTTGATGGCCATTTACGTTCTGTGAGTAAAGCCGCCATGAATATTCACATGCCAATTTCTGTGTGTGCGTTTTTCTCTCTCTTGCATGAATACCCAGGAGTGGTACTGGTGGGCCATAACGTGAGTCTGTTTAACTTCTTCAGAAACTGACAAACTGTTTTGCAAAATGGATGTACCATTGACATGTCTATTAACGACCAATAGGGCTGGTTGTCACACATTCTCACCAAAGCCCTGGATGGTCAGTCTTTTAAAATCTTGGCCATAATTTGCATTGCCCTGATGACTAATGATGTTGGGCACTTTTGCAGGGGTTCACTGGCTATCTTTGTTTTCTTTACTGATGTGTCTCTTAAAATCTGTTGCCCATTTTTAAAATGAGTCATTTGTCTTCTTGTTACTGTTCTAAGAGTTCTCTGCATATTCCAGGTTGAGATCTTTTATCAGACATATGCTTTGGAAAATATTCCGAGTCTGCGGGTTGTCATCTTCTTATTAATGTCTCAGAACAACAAAAACTAGCAGTTTAGATGAAGTCCGATTTATTAAAATTTATTTCCTCTTTCAGTTTGTGCTTTTCATATCCCACTTGAGAAATCTTTGCCTAACCTAAGGTCACTAAGATTTTCTCTGTTTTTTTCTACCAGTTCTACTGTTTCAATTCTGACATTTAGGTGTAAGATTCAATTTAAGTTAATTTTTGCATATGGTGCAAAGAGGGTCAAGGGTCATTTTCCCCCCATATGCATATCTAATGTTCCAGCGTCATTATTGTTTTTCTCTCTCATTTTGTTTTTGCTCCCTACCTACTTCATACATTGTTTCATTTGCAATATTCATCTCCAATAACTCAGTTTTAATTCTATTTATAACTTTACCCATGGTCACCTTTGAGTTTTACAGAAACATCCTACTTTTTCTTTCCCCTGATGATCAGAGTTAAGAGATATAGAATTCCACCTGAGTTCTATAAAACACAAGGAACTTAGCACCTTTAAATGCAACACACACTTCCCAACTGGTTTTAAATGACTGATCAGTACTCCGATATTCAGTAAGTGCAGCATCTTTTCCAACAGCCAAGAGATGGAGGCAACCTAAGTGTTCACCGATGGTGAATGAAAAAAGAATATTATTTGGCGATAAAAAATAAGAAGGTCGGGCCATCTGGGATAATATGGATGGCCCTTGAGGGTATTATGATAAGTGAAATAAGACCGAGAAAAAGAAATACATATACTCTCATTTACATGGGAATCTTGGAGAAAAAAAAAAAGAAACAGAAAACAAAAACAAAACAAAGAAACAACCCCCCACTCCCGCCAAGCTCACAGATACAGAGAAGGGCTAGATGGTTGCCAGTGGTGGGAGGTGCAGGGTGGGCAAAATGGGTAGAAGTGGCAACAACAACAAAAAAACCATTTGGGGGTGCCTGGGTGGCTCAGTGGGTTAAGCCTCTGCCTTTGGCTCAGGTCATGATCTCAGAGTCCTGGGATGGAGCCCCGCATCGGGCTCTCTGCTCACCAGGGAGCCTGCTTCCTCCTCTCTCTCTCTGCCTGCCTCTCTGACTACTTGTGATCTCGGTCTGTCAAAATAAATAAATAAAACCTTTACCAAAAAAAAAAAAAAAAAAGAACCACTTTTGACATCTGCATTCATCTTCGGAACTGACTTAGAACAATTATTTACACATCACCCCATGTGTCACTTCTCTCAGGACATACTGCCTGCCCCTTTAGAACACAACCTTTGCACCGTTCTTGAATATTCATGTTGATGACTTTCTTCAGTTGGCTGGAAAATTACTGATACTTTCTTCAAGTCTACACTGGTGTGTATTTTGTGAGCTCTTGCGTGGAATGTCATCTTCTGTTCTCTTTACACACGAGAAAACATGGCTAGTGTTCTGAGGTCTCCGCTCAAAAGGGCTGTAGACATTTTCTAAGGACATCTATTAGTACAGCAAAAAGGCTCAGGCAGAACTTTTATTCTTCAAAGACAGGTGTCTCTTTACCCTCTGGCCTTGCATCAGGGTGGAGCTTCCGAAATCAGGCTCCACTGCTCCGCCATCACCACCAACCCCATGTGGCCATGAAGCCCTTGAAACGCAGCCCGTCCAAGCAGAAGTGTGTGAAATATACACTGACTGGGGCGCCTGGGTGGCTCAGTGGGTTAAAGCCTCTGCCTTCGGCTCAGGTCATGATCCCGGTCCTGGGATCGAGCCCCACATCAGGCTCTCTGCTCAGCAGGGAGCCTGCTTCCCTTCCTCTCTCTGCCTGCCTCTCTGCCTACTTGTGACTTCTCTGTCAAGTAAATAAATGAAATATTAAAAAAAATATATACACTTACTGTTACTGAAGACAGTATGAAGAGAAGTACGTAAAATATCTCCTCAGTAATTTTTAAAATACTGATCCTGTTGAAATGATAATATTTTGGATATATAGGTTTAAATAAGATGCTATTATTAAAATTCCCTCCACTTGTTTCATTGTGCCTTTGGAAATGTGACCAGTGGGAAACTCAAAATTATACCTGTGATCCGTCATTGTATTTCTAGCAGACAGTGCTGCTGAAGAGCGGGATGACTTACAGTCATATTCTGGTGCACAAAGCTGACTAATTTCAACAAGTCACTTTCCTGAGATTCCATTTCCTTATGTGGAAATGGGTGAGAATAATTATACTAACCTCAAGGCTTACTGTGGGGATAAAATAATATGATGCATGTAAAGCTATTATGTTGGCGGATAATCAATTCTTATTAATGAGAGTTATTATTATTCTTAAAGGAGGGATTTTTTTGTTTAATCCTCATAACTCAAATATGTTTCTAGGGTATCCCCTGATGTAGGCAACTTATCGCCCATGTAGCCTGGATGGTAGGGGCGCCTTTTGATCTGCACGCGGAGAATTCTCCTGGCCTCTTGAAAATTCTTCTTGGGTTTCATCATTCTGTGGATGAACCACTCAACATGCTCGCCTTCAAGTGCCAGGAGCTCCAAATTTTCATTAAATTTTCATCCCACCACTTCAGCCACTCCATTCCAGGGTAACACATGTCAAAAAATGCACCTCATCAAAACCACTAGAGCTCTAATACTTCACTCCCCAAATCCAGCCTTTTATTATCCTTTCAAAACATGTGGACGAAGTCTCTTATTCTCTCTGGGAAAATATCCTAACCTCCTAATTCCCAGTTCACTCTGCCATCAAATACCTCCGGGCCTTTTCTTTTCTTTTTTATTTTGGTCCAGCTTAGATTTCAAAATCCATCCCTGTAACCACATTTTTGAATAACTGATATTGGTTTTTAACTCACATTGTGGACAGGTATGGTTTTGGGTCCAAGGGAAGAGCACTGTATTAAAGGCTAAAAGAAGTAGACTCTGGAATCAGTTCTCCTTCCTTCTGATTAGCAGTCTTCTGCCCCATCCTTTGGTAATGCCTTATTCATAGAAAACAGGTGCCGTTTCGACACCATGGGATTCTTGAGGTCACAGTCAAATAAGGTACACAAAAGCACTTCCTTCTTTATCAAGGGGAATGAACTACAAACTAGGAGCCCACGACCATGAACACGGAAGGGATCAACGTTCAGGATGGGGAAAAGGTGGGTGGATCAGGGGACACTTCCTTGCCTTAAATGTGTGTAAGTGTCTGAGCCCAAGCCCATTATAGCTCCTGATGGGGCACATCAGGTACACAGATCTGACACACCTGTTGTATTCCGGAGCCCACAGAGAACAGTAGGCAGAGGAGACAGAGACAGATGTGAGCACAGTCAAGGAAGGCAACAAGGTGGAAACCATGTACTACACAGAAACGTCACAAAGTATATTTAAGTGTCAGCTAGATTCCAAGCCCTGTCGTTTGAGATATGGTTGAAGAACTGAAGAGGAGCAGAATCCTTCTGCTGGTCTGCAAACACCGGGTGGACTCACCCTGCAGCCCCAAGGCATAGAACCCATGCATTTCCAGGAGCCACTTTTGACTGGGTTTCGTTCTAAGAGCTGGGCATAGAGATAAAAGTTATAGGTCTTGCCCTCCCGGTCTCACAGTCTAGTGGGGAAGGCACATAAGTTAATAGACAATGATATACACACTTGCATTTGGTCTTTATTAATGCTCAGGACCAATGGGGGAATCAAAAAGATAAAAGATTTTAGTACAGCACAAGGCGAATATTTCTAATAGAGTTTCTAAATATGGAACAAGGTCCTTTGGGAGGTAATGGTCTCTTAGCTCTGAAAGTATTCAAACGCGGAAGATTAATGACCATTTACATAGAATATTATAGAAGAAAGTGGAAGGTTATGCCAAATGAATGCCAAGTTCCTTCCTAATTAAGATTCTATGATTCTCAAAAGGAGACAGGGCCCATTCATTAGGACACTCCATTATACAAAGAAATATTTCCCATGTATAAAGTGAATTGTACAGCTGACACAAGAAAGATCCTTTTCTAATGCAGATTACAATCTTCTGTTGGTTGCTTACAATTTTCCATGTGTGAATTTAAAAGCCAGTGGCCGGCCTTCTAAATATGTTTTCAGATGCATTTCACTCATCCACGCCCATTCTATGATCTCACCCTTGTTATCCAAGAGAGAAGGGCCTGTGGCAAAGGCCAGAGGGGCACTGCTGGTCTTAGAGAACCAGCCCTCATAGTCACAAACCACACGCATAATCCAGGGCCCAAGAAAAACAATAAAGGGTGGGAGAATAGTAACTTTCCCAGACTTGGACATAATATTTAAGCCCAGCCAGCCTTCCTATATAACCTGGGGCCCAAAAAGAGAGAAGGAATAAGAGTGAAGATTTAAGAGGTTAATCATAGCCATTTTCAAACCGAGGAAAAGGGAAAGAATGAACACAGAATTTGTGAGTGCCTACTGTATACCAAACACTGTGTGCTTTCCATTATGAGACCTCACTTCCGGTATTTAATCTTCACCAGTAAAGACGGGCTAGAGGTAACAATTTCAAAAAGACAACTGAGTAATGTGTGTTACTCTCACTATTACGTATTATTAGTGAAGCCGCACAAGACAATTCCAAAGGTCACACATACTTCACTTCGCTCCTCACTCTTCTGCCAGGCGTCTTAGAGTAGATCATGTCCTCCGTGAGACCCATCCTGGGACTCCTCTCCTGCCTCTGCAGGCCACGCCTAACGAACCTGCTGCTCCTGCCCCACTGGGGGCATTTGGTGACTCCACATGAAATTCACCAACTGTCAAGTGTGAGGCCTTTGAACTAGAGCCCAGGCCCCACAATCAAAACATCCAGGCTCAATTCCAGGAAGAGGACTGTGTTAGAAAGGATCCTGGACATATGAGATCCTGGACAAGTCTTTTTTTTTTTTTAAAAGATTTTATTTATTTTTTTGACAGACAGAGATCACAAGTAGGCAGAGAGGCAGGCAGAGAGAGAGGAGGAAGCAGGCTCCCCGCAGAGCAGAGAGCCCGATGCGGGGCTCGATCCCAGGACCCTGGGATCATGACCTGACAGAAGGCAGTCGCCCAATGAACAGAGCCACCCAGGCGCCTTGTCCAAAGGTATTTTTATGGGGCTTCTTTCGGACCCTGAAAACCCTATGACTTCCTGTTTGTATCAGTCTCTCCTAACTGAAAATGTCCACCATTTAGGAAGCACATCCCTCCGGGGAACAGGGTAGGCAGCAGTTTACCCAGCCCCCTCGTGAGAGGAACAATGGAAGTATGTCTCCCAAAGGACAGCAGGGTGCAGGAGGACGGCGGGCAGGTATCTAAAGAGAGCGTCTGTGATACTCCACAGAGACCAGCTCAAAGGCAAAGGAGTAGGAGTGGGAAGCTAATTTTTAGAGTCAGCCATTAATATTTTCTGTAGCCATAGCCCTGAATCTCACTTCATAACCTTTCTCTTTTTTTTTAAAGATTTTATTTATTTATTTGAGAGAGAGACAGTGAGAGAGAGCATGAGAGGGGAGAAGGTCAGAGGGAGAAGCAGGCTCTCCGTGGAGCTGGGAGCCTGATGCGGGATTCAATCCCAGGACTCTGGGATCATGACCTGAGTCATGGCATGAGCAACTGAGCGAAAGCAGTTGCTTAACCAACTGAGCCACCCAGGCGCCCTCACTTCATAACCTTTCTGATGTTGGTAACGAGCAGCATCAGGTCTAAGAGAAAAGCAGATCAATTAGGACACCCGAGCTGGACAGGGGTATCATGAAACAGCCCCGGCCCCAGCCGCCTCCCGTTACAAGCTCGGAATCAGCCTCACCCCAGCTTACGGCATGGGGGTGACTTTCTGGGCCCATTGGGCAACATCAAAAGCTGGCTGGGTTGCAGGGTCTAGTCTGAAAACAGACAGAGTGGGTATTGCTGATTCAAGGCAGACTGTCCAGAGCGTGCCTGTTTCATTGGGAAAACGACCCTCGGGTGGAAGCGACGGGGCTGTCCCAGACCTCAGCAGTGCTGAGTATAGTGTCCTTTTATCTACAGCTGGAAGCTCCGCCCCCAGGGGGCCTTGAATGAAGGGTCATGCTTAACGCATTTGTTCTCCAGCAACGACCAGGGAAGAAAACCACCACTGAGGGCTGAGAGGACCCTGGTCTAGACACAATCACGGTGTCCCAGCCTAAAAGCAGGCCATAGGGGCACCTGGGTGGCTCAGTCAGTTGGACGTCTGACCCTCAGTTTTTGGCTCAGGTCATGATCTCAGGGTCCTGGGACTGAGCCCTGCATCAGGCTCCGCGCTCAGTGGGGAGGCTGCTGGAGATTCTCTCTCTCCCTCTGCCCCTCCCCCTGCTCATGCCTGCCTGCTCTCTCCAATCAACAAATAAATCTTTAGAAAAAAAAAAATAGGAAAAGCAAGCCACAGTGAGGGAAATCTAACGTACGAGAGCCCGGATTATGAAGTCAGGTAGTTCTGGGTTTTAATTCTGGATTTGCCACGTACGAGGTATATACCTGATTTGAGATTAACTAACCTCCCCAAGCCTCAGGCTTCGTATCTGCAGAGTGGGGATAACAGTAGCACCTGCCCCATAGAGCCGTGAGCATTCTAGAAAAGCAGCGCATAAAACACAGGAAGCAAGGTGCCCCATAAATAACCCATGTTACACTGAAGCTTAATGGGGTCCAGAGGCCCGGAGAGCAGGAATTCTGAGTTCAGGCCCAGCTCAACAGGTCCTGCATCGGCTGCAGCCCGGGCCTCTCTCCTTCCCTCCAGATCTGCTCCACCTCCCTGGGGCTTATTACGCAATCCCGTATCTCACAGCCTTTCCCTGGGAGAGGGAAAAGTTAAATAGAAGCCTTGGCGTTTATGAGCTGCCCGATCTTAGGCAAATACTCTTCAACTCCATGCTTCAATTTATAAATTATCTGTGAGACGGAGGTAATAGAACTTCTCAGCCCATCCCAGAGGGCTGTCGTCAGGGGGGAGGAACAGCATGCCACCGTCCACAAAGCTCCCCATGAAAAGAAGTCCCCCCTCCTCCTGCTCCCCTCTCCCCTGCTGACAGGAGCTACACATCTTCAGTAGAGCTCGGGCCCCGGGGCACGAAGACCCTCTCCGTCCTGGTAGCCTGTTGATAGGGGGACTTAGAGGTCAGAAACGAATGGGCCCTGCAAACATCAGGAAGACCAATGAGCCTTTCACAGGCCACAGAGACCAGCTAGCTGAGGATCGCTATTTGCAAATCTACATTACTGAGTCATTACTGAGAGAAGCACACCAGTCCGCTGCGGACTTCCCATGGCCCATTTTTAATCACTGCACCAATCCCTCGTAAATTTCCTCGCCCCTCTCAGCCCATTCTCCAGCACTAACAGATACAACAGGGGGCCCCCCGGGCGTGTTTCTGAGAAATGCCATTTCCAACAGCCGTACAAAGTGATTTTTCGGCGCCCAATGGGGGGAGGTCCTCGTGTGTGTCTGCTGAGGGTACCATCGGACACGCTTCCTGAACGCAACCACAGAACCCAGCATGAGCCCTTTCCTCTCCTGTTCCTCCTCCTTTGCTAACGTCAGCGAATGGATGGTGTTCTGATGCATTCAATGGAAAGACACTCACCTGTCCCAGGGCTGCTCCAGATGGAGCTGCCTTATTTATGCCCCTGCAGGGTCACTGGTAGACAGCTAGCTGGCTGTCTGCCTGTGCTCCAAGGCACAACGGGCCTCAGGAACGTGGTGAGGCCTGACAGTGATCAAGAAACCCCTTCCTAATGGCTTTATTATTACTCTTAGGGACCAGCTCTGAGTTTATCGTCAATCATCATTTTGCAAATATTTTCATAGGCCAGGCATCACACTAGGCATTAAAGATACAACAGTGATAATAAGCAGACCTCTCTCGGCCCTTCTGGAGCCGACGATCTAGGGGAGGGAAGGACATGTACCAGCGTATTCCACAAAGGCATGAAAGATCACACACGGCGTTGAGGTCACTGAGGAAAGGTGCGTGATCCTAGGAGAACACACAACAAAGGATCCCCTATGAGATAGCGAATGCACAGAAGGTTTCTCATAGTAAATGTGGCTTAAGCAAAAGAACATGGAATTACCTAGCAATGGGGAAGAGGAGGCCAACTGGGGAACAGAGTTTAAGAGACCAGCAGCCCCCTGGCAGTGAGGAGGAAGGGGCAGAGTGGGGGGGCGGGGGAGGCAGAACGGAGGAGACATCTAGTATGTGAGTAACCCCACACGCAGGCAAAAGATGAAGCCGAGGGAGGCAGGAGCCAGAAAGTGCAAGAAAATGCCACTCAGGGCTGTGGTCTCTAACAGTAGGAGGGGAAACCACAGAGGGGTTTTATGCACAGGAAAGGGGGATGGCAGGGCGGGGCATGCTTTTGGGGAAGCCAACGCATGCTGCCGACAGGGAATCCATCTTGGGGGATGAATGAGCAGAGGGGGAAGGACTCATTTGGACAAAAATTGTTGGGGAGAGGTCACAAACACTTAGAGAGGGATGGGGGCAGGGGAGCTGGAGGGCCGCTGGGACGTGGGATGGACAGACGCGGGGGGAGCAAGTCTTGGTTCTGGGATGCCGCTCAGGAGGAAGACGGCAGGGATATGACCAGGAGAGGCTCTGGCTGTGGAGCTGGGCAGATCGTGGTTTGGGGTTTGCACAGCTGTTTTCTGTATCAGTCATCACTGCTGTGACTCTCAAGTATGGCAACATCGTGTTTACAAAATGCTTTCCTACTCATTGTCCTTACAGGATTCTGACAAGAGGCTCAAGGGACACAGGATGGCATGATATGGGTATTTCACTGGTAGGGAAATGAGATGCAGGTGTTCGGGACCTTGAACGGGGTGGTCAGTAGCAAAGGTCACATTAGAGGATGAGACCCTGGAGACAATATCCTTTAGAACACATCTGATTGTATTTTTTCTTATTTTTTTAAGCCATGAAATCTCCCATTTGAATGGATAAAAGTCCAGGACATAAAATAACACACAGCTGGTCTTTCTGGATGAAAGTGGGCAGGCGAGAGTCAGAGCACCCATCCCTCTGCCCCCCACCCCCACCCCGTGTTGGCCAAGACCTCAAGGGAAGACCCAGGGTCCCCAGGAGCAGATTATAGCCCTGGGTGCCTTACTCCTTCAGTCTCCCACTGTCTGTGGATTTCAAGAGTGTTATTTTAAAGACCGATAATGGATTGATTGATTGATTAGAGAGAGAGAAAGAGTGCATACACACAAGCAGGGGTAGAGGGAGAAGCAGGCTCCCTACTGAGCAGGGAGCCTAATTACAGGGCTCAATCCCAGAACCCCGAGATCACAACCTGAGCCGAAGGCAGACGCTTCACCAACTGAGCCACCCAGGCGCCCTAAGAGCATTTTAATCCTATGTTGCCTTGGCTGTAAAGGGGAGTGGGGCATTTTCAAAGACCTGCTGCATTTCAGACGCCGCTGGGCCTTCATGGGAGTTACTCTGTTTAGTCCCTGCCTTGGTGGCTGTCACCATGTCACCCACTGAACACCTGGTGGAGCGAAGGCTCAGAGCCTGGATCAGATGGCTCCTCGATGGCAAGCCAGGAAGTGAACTTGGGGTTCTGCTGAATCACTTCTGTGTTTTCTTTAAAAAGTAGGGGCTGCAGGCGTGCAAGGGGCAGGACACAGGACTGCCCAAAAAAGGAGAGTGAGGAAGGAGGCAGAAGGGTCCCACGTGCCGCGGGCACTGCGCCTCCCCTCCCGTTGCTTTTCCCCACTGTGTTGGCGCCGAGACCCTGGGAGACAGAGAGGCTTGCTTTCACCTTAATTAGTGTAGCAATTTGCTAAATTTTGTTTTTCCCTTTTAAGAGTGTTAATCAATTTTAGCTCAGAATAGATTGGAATGGCACACAAATTACCACGACAATCCCCAAATGCTAAATTCTGAACATCTCGATCAACCTCAGAGTCTGAAATATGGGAAAATCAGAAACTCCGGCCGGCATCTCTGTGATCTATTTAAAATGTTATGGCTCTGAAATGAAAAGATAATGGCTTTATGAGATTTGGAACAAGCAATTTGCTAGAATCAGCCTCATGCCTAGGTGTTTAGTCCTTCCCAAGGTGATTGGAGATACAGCATCAACATATTTCTGCAAAGTTACATGTTCCTCTAACAACAGCCATTTGTTAAATCCATTACCATTACAGGGGACCGACTGTGCACCAGAAATCAGAAGAGCGAGATGTGCTCCCTGCCCCCTCTCCCATTAAAAAAGGTTCTAAACTAAAGCAGTAGACAGACAAAGATCTCCTCTTTCCTGGAGAGGTCAGGGAGGTTCTCAGAGGAAGTGCAATGCCGCGGAGTCCTTGAATAGGAGTGGTGACAAGGTAGGTGGACGAGTGTGTTAGCTAGAAGGAACAGCATAAGCAAAGGCTCAAATGGAGGAGAGAGCAAGCAGAGACCAGAGGTGGTTTCCTAGGGCTGAGTAACAGAATGAATTTCCAGGAAGGACCCAGATGAGATGGGAAGAAGAGTCAAGAAGCAGAAGCAAGACTTCTTGAGACTTTGAATTTCATTTTTGAATGAAATTTGAATTTGAATTTCAACCCTGATCCAGGCAATGTGGCCCCACAGATGGATTTTAGGCGAGGAAATGGCATGACCAAATGAGTCTTGTGTTTAGTATTTACTCAGCATAATCTTTTAAAGCACATTCACATATATCCTCTCACTTCTGCCTGCTCATTATCCCATGAGGTTGGTATTATAATCACCTGTTTACTGATGAGAAAAAAAAGATACAACAAAGGTGTAGATTAACTACTTTGTATCTTATGATGAGTAGATGACAATACAACAAATTAAAACCCAGGCCCCTCTGACTCTGAATTCAGCACTGAGCTCCCTGGATAGCAGAACCACTGCGGACCTCTTTCAGATGCATACCAGGCCAATGGCCTCCCCCTCTAAAGAAAGCCTTGGTGGCCAGAACCGCCCAGACCAGCACGCATTCTGTCCTGAGGAAGTGGCCCCTTGGATGCTTTCCAGAGTAACATCAGATCTGGGTGGCAAACAGCCCAGGCATTCCCAGCTGAAAGCTGAGATTGCTGCCACTTCCAGTCTAGAGGACCACAGCCAAGAAAAGGATCCAGCTTGAGGAGCTTGGGGAGGCAACCTCGCTGCCCGTACCTTGAGCTCATCTGCATTGTAGAAGTCCACGCGCACGGCAGGCACCATCCAGGTCTGGAAGAGCGTCGCCAGGATCTGCTCCGCGATGGAATCAGCAATGAGGTGGAAATGCAGGGGGTTCCGCCTGTGAGAAGTGTGGGGAAGAGGAGTCAGGAGGGACAAGCGAGGGAGTTCCAGCTGCAAACCCACATTCTTACCAATTTGTAACACATGGTCAGTTTCTAAGAGCATCTATGAAAGGACGTCAGGCACATTACCAACCCAATGCTTGCTGGTAACTGGGATGCCAGAGCCGAAAAGGAGAGCAGGCATCTCATCCCCCTGGAGGATTTCAGACAGGGTTAAATCGTTGGTAACACTCCATTCAAGCCAACCATTGAACCTGTTACTAGCATATCTGTGTCTCTAAGAACCTTCAACAGGGCCTATGTAACAATGTGGCCAACCCTTTATTTCTATCACCAAGACATTTTGGGATTAGTTTCAGAAGCAGTGAACAGAGAACAAAGTCTCCAGACCAGCTGAACGCAATAGACAAGATACTTCTCCTACAGCATGGTACTGAGTTCTGTTTTCCACTTTTTCTTCTCCAAAGAAACCCAGGCACCCAATATGGCATCATTGGGGACCCCCCATCACTGAACACCAGCTTGCCCTCACTTTGAATATTCCTACAGCTTTTATTTGCTCTCCTCAACCAGCCATTACTAGGGGAGCACCCAAAGTACCAGGCAGCATTACACCAGGGCAAAGCTTCTGGAATCCAATGGAAATGGACTCAAATCCTAGTTGTGGCATTTATTAGTGGGGATTTGGGACATGTCCCTTCTCCCTCGGCACTGCTGCTGTTTCATTCTGCAAAATGTTGAGAAAAATCTCTTTATCGGGCTACTGTGTCAATTAGGTAAGTTTAATATATAATGCCTATCAAAAATGAACACAGGACCATAAATAGCAGATATGCCTTCTGTCATAAATACTATCGAGCCAGCAGAAATAATAGCATCAACTATAATATCACAAATGAGTGTCTTTGGGAAATCTAGAGATGCAAATCACCTGGTTCTTATGACCTTAGGGAGCTCACACTCCTTAGAGGGACAGAGGATCCACAGTGTGATATAAACACATAATGTTATGTTATCAACATAATGTTGATAACAATCACAACACAACAAAATGTTATTTGGAAGTAAAGAAAAAAAAGGGGGTTAATTCTGACTGGGTCAGGAGGACGTGGAGAAGCTGGGGAAGCTGTCTCTTAAAAGATACAGGAATTTGATAGGAAGCAAAGGGAGAGGGGACATAATGCAAGGAGAGTAATGGGAGACTACAGCCTGAGCCCAGGGCATGCTGGGAGTATTTGGGGAGAAGTGGTTAGCTGGGACTCTAGGGTCAGAGCAGAGGAGGAGGAGAGGAGAGAGTGCAGAAAGCAGCAAACACCCAAGTAAACAGTCCTGACTTCATCAGTGAGGCGTGGGGAGCAATGTGACTCACCTCTTAGCTTTCAGCCTCCTGAGCCTCTACCCAGCCCTGTTCTAGATACATAGACCCTCTACATAGACCCTCTTTTGGCTTCCCACGCCTACTCTTCACATGAGACTTCGTATCTTCAATTTGCTCTGTAAGAAACCTTGTGTTTGCTCATTTGATAAGGACTTACTGAGCACCTACTACTTGCTGGGAGATGAGCAGGATGCCGGGAACAAGGTAAGATAACCATCGCTGTCCTTACAAATCTCATGACCCGGCCCCCTTCTCCTCCCACCCTTCACACTCTGCAGCTGGCATCTATCTCTTATTCAGCTCTCAGTTCTGAGATCTGCCATCGTTTTTCCCTAGAGGCTTTCCCTGACTACCCATGCCTGGTTCAGGGGCCCTTCCTAACAGAGGGTCATCTCAGTACCATGGACCCACCCGTCAGTTTTGATCACTTATTGTCCTGTCTAGATCCACACTTAACTGTGAGCTCGGGGAGGTCAAGGACCACGCCAGACATGCTCCAGGGTATCACCTTATAATCTAGCTCTGTGTCTAGAATGCAGGAGTTTGATAAAAGGACGAACGGATGGATGAGGGATGGACAGCGGACAGATCAGGGGAACAGAGGCGCACACATCATGTGGAAGATGAGACTCGCAGAATGTGAAATGAGGAACTGATCTAAGGCCATGTCGGAGGAAGAACAACCTAGAGGGATTTCAGGAAAAGAGATCGTAGATAAGGGGGAAAATGAAGCAGAAGAAGCAGAAGGGGACACTGTGGCTCCTGGGTTGGTGGTGATGTCTCTAGGACAGGGGAGGCGAGAGGAAAAGCAGCACGATGGAGGAAGATGAGGGGTTTGGGATTGGAAGCACCAGGTTTAAGGTGAGGGTGGCAAAGCCAGGCAGAGCTGAATGGATAAGTCTAGACCTGAAGGCAATCAGCATCCAAGGCTAACCCGCCATACACATGACAGGTGCTCAAGGGTTGAAACAGGATAAATAAACAGAAGATACAGTCAGGACTACAGAATTTCTCCATGGAACCCAATGCCTGAACACTGCAAATTCCCCCATTAAGCTATCTCTATTCAAGGGAAGGGGCACAGGTGCCCTACAGCGTTCCTTGGAAGCCCTATTAGAAGCTTCCCTGTAAGAAGCTACCAGTTGGCCTGAGTGACGACCAGTTGGTGGTCGTGTATTATCAGCCAGTGAATTACCTGAAGGGTTAGTTAAAGGCAGCTGGTCAAAGTCCCTGGCCTCTGGCCCCCGTGTTGACACCGCCAAGCCTCCGCACCCCCCCACAGGAGCCACAGTGGAGTCTTACACATCGAGAATGGATCAAGGAAAGCCTTTATAACTGCCAATTTGCATTTCTATCCACAATGGAGGAATGCATAATTCTAGACACAGAGCGACAATACCAAATGGACCAAGCTACATATATTTGTTCCAACACAATCACGCTATCCATGTGTTTCTGTCCTCCTGTGTGCTTCCTCTCCAGAGGACACTCACCCCCCTAACAAAGAGTTCGCATGATTCCTGTTCATCCTTCAGACTTCCCTATTCAAGTCAGGTCCTCCCAGACACCTTCTTTGAACTCATCCTGGCCCCTTTTTCCTGCTAACTTGGCATCTCCTATGAAAAACATGTCTACCCTTTCTTTTCTTTCTCTCTCTCTCTTTTTTTAAAAGTAGGCTCCACACCCAGCCTGGAGCTCAGTGTAGGGCTTGAACTCACAACCCTGAGATTGAACCTTGAACTCACAAACCTGAGCTGAGATCAAGAGTCTGACACTTAACCGACTGAGCCACCCAGGCACCCCCACACCTGCCTACCGTTTGTAGCATGACACCATGACATGTTCTCAAACATGCGGCTCCTTGTCTCTACTGTGAGGTCTCTGAGGACAGAAACCATGTTTTCACCTCCATTCCTCGTGCCCAGAAGAGAGCCTGACATGTAACAGGTGCTCAAGAAACACTCGGGCAACAGGAAAAGGAGGCCAAAGCCCCTCCTTCTAGGCCCCCATTAATGTCACCGTTCTCTGCATCAGTGGTGCAGAGCAGGGGGCTCGCTGCTCCAGAACGTCTGGGTCGGAGCCCTGACTGCATAACTACTAACTACTAACTGAGTGACCACAAGCAGCTCATTCATCTTCCAAGGCCTCAATTTATTGATCTTCAGATCAGGAACATTAACAGGAGGTAAATAATACTGCACGGTAAGGATTCCGTGATACAACATGAAGTGCCTGGTGTGTAAGATTTTAATGTTTGGGAACCACCAGTGTGGTCTGAATGTCCGTGCCCTGCCCCCCCTCAAATTCATAGGTCAAATCCTAACCCCTCAGGTGATGGTATCAGGAAGTGGGGCCTTTGGGAGGTGATTAGATCATGAGGGTGGAAGCCTCCTGAAAGGGATCGGTGTCTTTAGAAAAGAGGCTCTAGGAAGCTCCCACCTTTCCTCCATCATAGAAGGACACAGAGAGAAGCTGGCAGTCTGTAACCAGAAAGCAGTCCCTCCTCTCCCCCCACCATCAGACCACGCTGACGTCATGATCTAGGACTTCCCAATCTCCAAAACTGTGAGGAATAGGTTTCTGTGGTCTATGAGGCCCCCCAGTTGAGGTATTTTGTTACGGCAGCCCGAGCAGACCAGGAGAACCATTCAGGAGAACCAACCATGTCAGTGCTAACTTAGGAAACTGTGATTTTTTTCAACTGCTTTGCATTATGCTTCAAATGAAGTAATTTCAATTAGTTCTTCCATCCATAAACCAAAAAAAAAAAAAATGAGTTGAAGAAACACGCAACAAAGAGCTATGAAGCAGTAAGTACATGAAAGGCGTAAGAGAGGTTTAGGTGATGCAGGAGCTGGCACTCTCCTCTCTTGGCGCAGCTATCAGTCTGGCAGAAACACGGACAGAATGCAAATAACTACACAAAGATTGGAACACGGGTGTGCCCTAACACTGGGCCACCTCACGTGACTGCAAAGTTTGGGAATGGCACACCTCCCAGAGAGCCATCTACACAGACTGATACGGACAGTAAGTGAAGGGTACCCCTGGAGTTGGATGGTGAGCAACCTGCACAACTATACAGGACAGCTCTGCAAGGAGATGCACAAAGTTACAGGGGTGCAAGAGGTGACTTCTCAACAGTGGAGAGTCTAGGATGTCTGCACAGACTACGTGGCAATTAAACCAGACCCTTGAATGAGAGGAGATGGGAGGACGGAGAAAGGCATCATGCAGGATGTGACGGAAGAAGGGAAGGAACAGAGGCAGGAAAGTACGCAGCATGTCTCAGAAGAACGGCAGTCTTCTTTGGGTGGATCATACAGGAACATTTATGGGACACCTACTGCATGCCAGGAATCAGGAGAATAAAAAGAAAAAGTCAAAGTCCTAATGGCAGGCAGGGCCAGAGTGAGTGACTTCTTAAGATGCATGACTTTCATTATCTAAGAAAAAGAAAGCCAGATAAGATTTGGGTGCTGAGCAGGAAGGAGATCAAAGTTATAATTTGGGATGTTCATCTAACTACAGAGCAGAAGATGGACCAGCTTGGAAAGAGGAAAAGGCCCATGGAGGAGGATGCTGCCAGCATGTGTATGAGGCTTTCCCCTTACAAGCCCTTGCTCTGGTCTATTTCAAGCATCTCCCCAGAATGGAGCATCCAGAGAGACGCTTAGCTCATCTCTAGGGAAAAACTAGCTGATTGCTTTGTCAAAGGAGTCCGTGTGCCTCATCAGAAGAACAGGAAAACGCTCGATCAGCGGACACACCAGACCCCCGGTGCAGGGGACCACTGAGACCCTGCCACTTCATGGACAGTCTCAACAACCCAATGCAGCTTGATCTCACTGCCGTGAGGCAGAATGCCCAGGACAGCTCTGCTAACCTCCACTCTGGGCACCATCATGAGAATGCGGGTCCTGTCAACCGCCCCTCTCGGACCCACAACAAAAGCACTGGAAAACACTGCCCAGACTACTTTGCTTCAAGTTTCTGCATAAACCAGAATGTTCCCCTCAAGTTTTGATCTAGAAATTCAACCACCAACGAGATGGTTGTAGCCTCGTGCCCACAGGCCACTGAGAATCAAGATGGCCTATTTACAACTCTCCTAACCCCAGGTGACTAAGAATTTGTGGGGTGGTTAGTAACCTGTCTCTCCTCAAGAATGTAAATGCCATGGGGACAGACATTGGTCTGTCATCCACTGGTGTAGCCCAGCCTCCCAAACCACCCCAGGCATAATAAATAGGGGCCCCGAACACATGCCTGTCCTCCTGAATTCCCTGCCTAGGTTAAGGGCACACCGTTCGTCCAGCCTCACAAGCTAGAAACAGGAGCACGACCAGGGCTCCCTCCCCACCCATCTCCCACACAGCTAATTAATCCCACGCCCCAAGAGGCTGCTTAGTCTGGGTGAGTACAAGACAGGTCTCTGAAGCCAAATTGCCCGGCTGCTGCTTCTCCTGGTTTGTCATGAACTAACGATAGACTTTGGGCAAGCATGTTCGTTCTGGATTCTCAGTTTCAGAATCTGTAAAATGGGGCTGTTACAATCAGATTGAATTAAAATGTATGAAGCACTTGGAACGGTGACCCACAAGGAATATGGACTTCATAAATGTTAGCATGATGAGTGTATCTGCTCTCCGGTGAGATCTCATGAATACATTCACCCCCTCTCCCCCTGTCTCTGAGCTGGCTTCCGCCAACAGATCCTCTGTCCTGTGAGCCCTGAACTCCCTCCAAAATGATCACACAATCCCCTGCTCAATGTATGATGGGTAAAGTCCAGCCTCCTTCATGGATCTAACAGGATCTTTGATAATCTCATCCTGTCCACCTCTCCAAACTCCAAACTCCTCCCTCCCCCATCCAACCTGCACTCCAACGTTCTCTTCCCCAGACCTGCATGTGACCAAACTCCTCTCCTTCCTGAGGAATAAAGCGCCACTTCCTCAGGGAGGCCCTCCATGGCCACTCCATGCAAAGTGCCCTCCCCATGGCTTCCCAACGGCGCTGCTCTGTTTGGTTCTTCTTAGCACTTCTTAGTATTGGAAATCTCTATATTCATCTGAAGGTCTATCTCCTGCCCGCTGCTAGAATGTGACCTGTGTAGGACAGAGATTTGCTACTTTGACAATGCACCTATCCTCTTGTTTTCTCTCTCTACAACCCCAGTGCTTGGCCAGTGCCTAACCATGGGTGGAATGTCAAAGATTAATCAAGTTTTCCTACAGGCTTGTGTGCGTGCTGTCTCTCTCCAGACCATGACCACCTTCACATTGCCTTGCTAACTGTGTCCAGTCTTCCCTGGTCAATTTAGACACCATGGCGCCGAGGAAGCCATGATGCTGGGTCACATGCCCTTCCTTGTGCCTCCCACAGATTTCCAGGCTCAAAACACAGGTGAATGCTATCATCTACTGACTGTTCATGTCTCTGTTCCCTGCCAGATGGAGTCTTGGCACTGGAATTGTGTTTTGTGAATAACCTTATCCCCAGATTTTTACTAGTCCCTTGTAGATATAACCACCCAGTAATTATTTATTGAAAGAATAAATAAACAGACAAGTTAATAATTATAAAGGAGATCCCAATATCCTGTCTGACACAGTTACCCAGTGTTACGAGTAAAGGCACTTTGGTAAAATGTGGGAGTAAACCTTTTACATTGGGTTAGGCGATGGTCTCTTAGGTACAAAACCCAAAGCACAAACCACAAAAGAAAAAATAAACTGGTTTTCGTCAAAATTAAAGATGTTTGGGGCGCCTGGGTGGCTCAGTGGGTTAAGCCTCTGCCTTCGGCTCAGGTCATGGTCTCGGGGTCCTGGGATCGAGCCCCACATCGGGCTCTCTGCTCAGCAGAGAACCTGCTTCCCCCTCTCTCTCTGCCTGCCTCTCTGCCTATTTGTGATCTCTGTCAAATAAATTAAAAAATATATTTAAAAAAATTAAAAATGTTTGTGTTTGGGGGCACCTGGGTGGCTCAGTGGGTTAAAGCCTCTGCCTTCGGCTCAGGTCATGATCTCAGGGTCCTGGGATCCAGCCCCATGTTGGGCTCTCTGCTCAGTGGGGAGCCTGCTTCCCCACCCCTCCCCCCGCCTGCCTCTCTGCCTACTTGTGATCTCGGTCTGTCAAATAAATAAATTAAATCTTAAAAAAAAAAAGTTTGTGTTTCAAAGGATACCATCAAGAAAACAGAAAAGATAACCTCAGAATCGGAGAAAATATTTGCAAAGGATTTATCTGATAAGGGACCTGTAACCTTAATATATAAATATCTTTTACAACTCAACAATAAAAAGATAAGCTGATTAAATACGGAGCAAAGGGGGATGCCTGGGTAGCTCAGTTGGTTAAGCGGCTGCCTTCGGCTCAGGTCGTGATCCCAGCATCCTGGGATCGAGTCCTGCACTGGGCTCCTTGCTCAGCAGGGAGCCTGCTTCTCCCTCTGCCTGCCACTCCGTCTGCCTGTGCTCACTCTCGCTGACAAATAAATAAATAAAAAATCTTAAAAAAAAAATGGAGCAAAGGGAGGGCGCCTGGGTGCTCGTTCAGTTAAGCATCTGACCCTTGGCTTTAGCTCATGTTATGATCTCACAGATCGTGAAATCAAGCCCCATACTGGCTCCACGCTCAGTGGGTTCTACTTGATGTTTCTCTTCCCCCCACTCGCACAGCTCCTACTCTAAAATAAATACATCTTAAAAAAAAAAAAAGAAAACTAAGCAAAGGATGTGAACAGCCATTTCTCAAAGAGGATTTACAGATGGACAGTAAGTACAAGAGAAAATGCCCAGCAACATCAGACACAAGGAAACGGCAATCAGAACCACAAAGGAGCACTTCACAGCCACTGAAGTGGCTAAACTAAGACGACAACAAGTGTTGGTGAGGATGCGGATAGACTAGAGCCCTTGCTTGCTACTTGTGCAATTGAAAGATGGTGCAGCCGCTTTTGGAAACTGGTCCTGGGGGTTTCTTCCAAAATTGAGCGTAAAAGAAGTCACCACTGTTGAGCTCCTCGGGAGTTCCATTCCTGGTCGGACAGCAAAACTTGCTCCCAAACCTTCACAGGAGCATTATCCATAACTGCCAAGAAATGGAAACAACCCCAGTGACCACCAAGTGATGAGTGGATAAACAAAATGCAGTCAAGCCAGGCGCTGGAGTATTACCAGTGACACGAATAAATGAAACACCGCCACCTGCCACGAAGCAGATGGACCGTGAAAACATGGTGCCCGGCGAGAGAAGCCATCATGAAAGACTAAATTGCATAAGACTCTATTATAGGAAATGTCCTGAATAATCAAATCTACGGGAACAGAAAGATGAGGGAGGCTGCCAGAGGATGGAAGAAGGGGAAACGGGGAGCGACTCCTCACAGATACAATGGGGTTCTTTGTGAGGTGATGAAAATGGTCTAATATCAGGGAGCAGTGAGGGTTGGGCAAGTCTGCAAATAACTAAAAACCAACAGTCTGTACACATTTGAAGAGTGAATGTCACAGAATGTGAATTAAATTCCAACGCTCACTCATTTGCCTGAGCTGGGAAGTGGCCTGTGAGTTTGGGGGATGGAAGAGACTCAGTCTGCTCAGGGGTTTCTGGGCTCCGTTGCTTGGGGAGCTGCGCTGTACAGCGAATGGTCCGCCATGTTGGGAAGGCCGGCAAGTGTCAAAGCTGGCCTCTACTGGAAGGGAAACTCAACTAATAAGGACAGAAAAGAGCCTGACTGTGCCCACATGTGAAAGGACATCCTACTGGGCCCACATTTGAGAAAACGTCCTACAGCTCAGAACTCAGAACTAACTACAAGGCTATTTCATCTTCCATGTGTGACTTCTGAGTCTTCTTTTTAAAATCACTTCCTAACTCAGGAAGGTAAGAAACAGTTTTAATGATTCCAAAATCAGCCAAAGGCCAAGACCCTCCCTCCTATTCTCTTTTGTTCACAGGGAGATTAGCAGGCAAGAGACAGATGTTATGGACATATTTACACCAACTGAACTGCACCAGGGGAGGGATAAGAACATCTTCAAAATTTCTTCTTGTACAAAAAAAAAAAAAAAAAAAAAAAAGATAATTTTCTCGATACAGGATTTGATGTTATTTAATTTTATTTCTGTACAACACCTAAAATAGTCTTTTATACCAGTCACCAATTATATGCATTTTGGGAGCACAGCTTTAAGCCCATGAGAAAAGGCTTCTATGTGAACAGGCCAGCACACCTTCATATACAACAGGTCCCATGTAGCCAGCCGGGGTCTGAACAATACAGACATTAAGTCTGGTCTATATTCAGACCAGATCACACTTTGACAACAAAGAAAGAAGCAAGTGCGTGTTTTATCTTCTGCAGAGCCTGCAGACTTTGCTCATAATGAGCGATGCTCCTGCTGCCTCTGGTTTCCTTAACTGCTCCCCTGTTCCAGGTTGGGATGCAATAAATATGGTAATACAGAGAGCAAAGATGATTAAACCCCAGCTTTCTCCCTGCTTTTCCTTTCTTATCTTGTCAGGAATGTGCCACAGCCCCTACAGGGCAATCCAGGGTCTGCTTTTATTAAAATATACAGGGACATCTGAGCTGAAATAATCCTTAATTATTAAGTTTACAATGGAACTGCAATTTTAGAAAAAGAAAGAGGCTGTGACAGCACCTCCAATGCTCAGTGAATCTGTTACACTTAGAGATTTAATAGAACTCACTGCAGAAAAACACAGCGGCCAGAAGGAGGGTTTTTTGGTGTGAGCTCTTGGTTTGAGGGAGGACAAGTGGCACTGATAATGTGGGAAGATTCAAGGACAAGTGAGTATCACAGCAGAGAAGCTTTCCATGGGGAAAGAACAGAGCAACTTTCAAAAATCAATCAATCAATCAATCAAAAGGCCTCCAGGCTTTGACAGAGCCAAGGTTAGAATCCCAGGAGTATCAAGGACTCCCCTGTGACCTTGAACAAGCTATTGAACCTCTGTGAGCCTCAGTTTCCTTATCCACTTGTGGGGATAAGGGCATGTACTGTACCAGACTGGGATGAAGATCAAACACGATGGCCTATGGGACGCTGGGTATCTGAACTACACAGAACAGCTGTCTTTGGTTTTATGTACCTACAGGACCAAATCACATAGATGCCCTCCTTACCTGTTCAAAGACATCACATGCCCACAGCACTTTCTCTTTTCCCTAACTTTACGGAGGTGTAACTGCCAAAAACTGTGTAAATTTAAGGTGCACATTAAGTATATCACAAACATTTAAGGGGGTATATCTATACATGTCTACACTGTGCAATAATCACCACAATCAAACTAATGAACTTGCCCACCTCACAGTCACAAATTCCTTTACTCCATACTTTTTTCCTAAGTCCTCCTAGAACATTAACGTCCAAGCCTTTATATTAAAGTAGGCTCCATACCCTGTGTGGAGCCCAATGCAGGGTTTGAACTCACGACCCTGAGATCAAGACCAGAGGCGAGATCAAGAGTCGGAGGCTCAACCAACTGAACCACCCAAGCGCCCCCCTCCCGAGCCTTTAAAACCACTACTTACTTCATGCTGAGCACCTCAAAAACACGTAATTTGATGGAGGGATGAAGGGGCGATGACAGAGATCCCAGTAATGATAACAATTTTCTACATGGTCACCCAAAACGATGATTCAAAATAAAAAGAATAATAATGATACTCAAATAGTAACTTTTTAAAAAAGATTTTATTTATTTATTTGACAGAGATCACAAGTAGGCAGAGAGGGGGGCGAGGAAGCAGGCTCCCTGCTGAGCAGAGAGGTCAATGCGGGGCTCGATCCCAGGACCCCAAGATCATGACCTGAGCCGAAGGCAGAGGCTTAACCCACTGAGCCACCCAAGTGCCCAAAATAGTAACTTTTTTTTACAATGGAGAGCTCAGACTCTGAAGTTAGACTGGGTACACAGCCAGCTCTAGCATCCTCTCTGCGACCCTGAGCTATGACTTAATCTATGGATTCTCAGCTTCGTTGTCTGTAAAATGGGGATAATTATAGTTCTCACCTCATGGAGTCACAGAAGCATGAAATGCATCAATATCTGAAAAACACTTAGAATAGACAGCTAGGTTCATATTCGTTCAATACACAAAACAGAAATGTCTCACACAGATTATCTCTGATGACAGTCCAGCAGGGCTCTAAGAGAGGTTAGGGGACAAACCAAAGCTCTAGAAAGTACAGAGACGTCGCTAGGGTCACCCAGCTCACAGATGGTAAGACCAGAATCAGAGCCTACTTCTGTTTGTCTGTTTTATTCAAATCGTAGGTTCTTCCCGTCACAATCTAGAAACGGCTTCTTCAATAAATTGAAGCCCGAATAAGCAATAACACAATTAGAGGCAGATGCTAGGCACAAATATGCTGTTTTATCCTCCGTGTTCTTCAGGGGCAAAAGTGAAGTTTAAAAAAACAAACAATCAAAAAACCCAGCTGCTTGATACGCAAAGTAAGGGAAGTCACCCAGCTTCCTCCTGCCAACAGGGCTGCGGAGTGTGAGAAGAAGGAGATCATCCTCGCAAACAAATATGAAATTTTTACAAGCTGGCCCACCTTCCTGCCCAGGAGGTAAACACCTAGCTGCTAAGTAATTTTATTTTTTCCTCTGTTCACTAAAAGCTCAGTTTCCTTAAAGAGGAACTATGCTTCCCATTTGATTTGCAATTGGGAGTTGGAGTTATGGCCCCCAATTTTTCTTTAAACGTCCTTGCATCTAGGGGACATAGGCATATACTGTGCTATTTTCTGTGACATAAACTCTCGTTCACATGTATTTTTGTATTTAGTTTTTCTCATCTACCCTTTTCCTTCATCGCAGAGCTTGTAATAAGATGACCAAAAATACACGTAAAGAGGAGACGGAAACAAGTTCACCTTTATTTCTCCTTCTCCCCACACAACACAAAGAACTCCATTTCTAAATATGGTCTCTGCCAGTTTTTCTGCCCCTGGTATTTGACCGTGTTCACACAGCCTGTGCTTACATAGTGGGATAATGTCATGCATATGTTTTCAACTATGTTGTCCCTTACATCATAAAATAGAAAATATAATTTGTCTGCATTAGGACATGCAAACCAAGAACATGGTTTACTACAAAAGGCTGTTCCAGGGGCGCCTGGGTGGCTCAGTGGGTTAAAGCCTCTGCCTTCAGCTCAGGTCATGATCCCAGGGTCCTGGGATCAAGCCCTGCATCGGGCTCTCTGCTAGACGGGGAGCCTGCTTCCTCCTCTCTCTCTGCCTGCCTCTCTGTCTGCTTGGGATCTCTGTCAAATAAACAAATAAAATCTTAAAAAAGAAAAAAAGGCTGTTTCACTATTTAGCCTTATTGTTTTCTAAGTATTATTCAAATTTTTAGGATGATAAACAGTATGTCATAAAAGCATTTCTGATAGTCTGGATTATCCTTCAAGGACAGAGTCCCTGAAGTAGTCATATAGGGTCAAGGTGTTGGGCACTGGCACCATTAAATCTCTTTCCCAAATGATTATGGCAATTTCCAGTTCTGGTAGGAGTATGTAAGAGCGCCTGGGTATCACTCTTTTACGATCTTTTAAACTAGAGCGTGCCCACTGTCACCAGGCATACTGCAGAAGTAAAAAGGATTGGATGTAACAAAGCAAACCTTAAATGAAAAGTTGCTGAAAATCTTGTCTGGAAAATAAATCTAATTGCTGTAATTGACAGTGAAAGCCAAAAGAAGCACCCTACCACTATTATTATATTATTATTAACATTAGAAAGGTACTTCATTTGCCAAAGCATTTTATAATCACATATTGGTTAATCCCCGTAACATGCTTCGGAAGCAATGAAGCTATTTATAGCCAGACTTTCTGAGCGAAAAGTCTTTCAAAAGTCCTTTTGTCTTGATATCTCAAGTCAGGATCGCCAGCACATCAATTCACAGACATTGTCATTTGTCAAATTTCAAGGATGGGAGGGACTGAACTGGTCAACTGGACCAAGATCAAGTAGTCCCTGACGGGGCATGCAGAATTTTCCGAATGCATACTAAGAATGTGCTTTCTTCTCAATTCCCCATGCCTCCACAAAAGCGCGGCATGCCATCAGCGGCCAATTATAAATCTACTGCTACTTTTAATGTAACATCTTTGTGCTACACAGTGACTGTAGGAGTAAAAGTTTATGCTCCATGGGATTCCTTAGGGTTTCAGCAACTACTGGAATTATTTGATTTGTAGCTAAAGCAACAGCAATACTATTTATGCCCAACAACACCGAATGTTTTTATGGCTTTAAAATTTGCCATAACTGAGAAATAGCACAAGTGACTACCTGTAATCATGCAAATACTCTTTTCTAAAAAGGGGGCATTCTTCCCCCTCCACCCTCACCAAGTCAAGGAGGGATCAGAGTTCTTTAGTGGTGACAAGAAATAAACACAAAAAGGTTGAGAACCACTCATCTAATTCAGTGTTAGCAGACAAAACGTCTGGTTTCAAGCATTAGAGGAAGGCTGCAAGAATCCGTACAAGGAGTCTTAAAAACAGCACAGAGGCGATATTGGTAGAGAAAGAGCCTCTCACTTTAAGTCAGAAGATGAGGCTGAGCCCTGCTTGGTCATTCTTTATTCGGTGTTTCCATCCCCTCTTAGGATGTGCAGCTAGAATCCCGATGCCAGCCACACAGAGCTAAGAGGAGGGAATGGACAGCCCCTACCTACCACTAGCCAACACTGTTAAAGATTTTATTTATTTATTTGACAGACAGAGATCACAAGTAGGCAGAGAGGCAGGCAGAGAGAGAGGAGGAAGCAGGCTCTCTGGGGAGGAGAGAGCCTGATGCAGGGCTCGATCCCAGGACCCTGGGATCATAACCCGAGCCGAAGGCAGAGGCTCCAACCCACTAAGCCACCCAGGTGCCCCTAGCCGACACTGTTCTGTGACCTGGTGATTACTCATTTCTCTCCTTTCCTCACTCTGGGTTTGAGGAGTGGAGACAGGGAATCCCCTCACTCCTAGGCGGGGAGCAGATCTGCTTGCTGACTATCAGCACAGCAGGGCACCAGGAAAAGACCCACCTGGGTGAATTCAGTACAAACAACAGAGCGAATAAATTTTGTCCTCAACTTACTAAATTCTGGGGTGTACGGATTCACAGCAAAAGTTAAATAACCTAAGAACTAGAGTCTAAAGGGTTAAAATGACCTGATGAAAGTCACTCAGTGTAGAGTGGCATGAGTGTGGCACCAGGTCTGACCCAGATCTATTAGCTAACTGGTGGAATAAATATATCTTCAGGTTATTTATTAATGACACTTCGCAGATTCACTAGTTAAACAAGTAAACATTGACTGGGCATCGGACCCTTGTGAAGTCCAGCCCTAAGATATGGAGAATATAGAAACATAAGGCATGGTTTCTGTCCCCACAACTCCCATATTCTACTAAACAGACAAATGTGAATAAATAAAAGACAATGTACTAAGTGCCGTTATAGAAAGATGCACAGGGCATTATGGGCTGGGAGAAGGGGAGCCCTAGCCCAGACTTTCAGGTACAGGTGGGCCTTCTGTTAAAAGGATAAGGAGTTTGCAAAGTTGGGAGGGGTATAAGGAGGGAGGAGGTGAGAAATGGACAAACAGAGCAGCACGGGGAAAATGGGCAGGGCACACCCAGGACAGGGTGGAAGCTAGAAGCAGGTCAGTGCTGCTGGAGAGTAAAGTCCCAGCAAGAGGAAGAGAGAGCAAGCATGCTGAGAATGACAGCAGGTCCTGCTGTGGTAAAGAAGCTCGATTCTCTCCCCTCCATGACAAGAAGCCAATGAAAAGTTTGAAGGCATCAGATTTGTCTTTCTGAAATATCACCTGGCCTTAGAGGACGGATCTGTGGAGATTGGAAGGAAGAGGAGAGAGAACATGCAGACCTCCATTGCCAGGTGCAATAGGGATAAAGATAAAGGGATGGAATTAACAATATGAAGAGGGAGAACCTCCAAGTGCATCATAGAGGGGCTGGGTGGGGGGTCTGAGAGAGAAAGCAGAACCAATGGTCAGTTTCTTGCACGGCTGGCCGGGCGCTCACCACGCCTCCCATCACTGTTGCTGCCACTGACCGCTAGAGTCGGGCATTAATTTCACATTGATCTTTGTTTCATTGAGCTCTAAGAGCTTTTCACCACTGTTCCTACTGCTCAGGACTTTCTGGATCTTGGCTACAGCCATGGATAAGCTTCATCTAAACCCCTGGTAAGAATGTTAGAAAAGAGCCAAAGATACTGGCTAGAACTACAAACTCAATTCTGGATACACTTAATAGGTCTAGATATCAATCAAGCTGAATAGTGAAAACACAGAAGAAAGTTCCTGTTAAAGAGCAGAAGCAAATGGCAGGAGTTTAACTTGGATAAGAGATGACTTGGGAGCGGCAGAATCACTTCCAGGTGGAAGAGGAACCCATCCTTTGTAGGGCTGTTTCCATGGGAGTCCACTAGGACCCACAGACATCAGCTACGGGTTGGAAAACTTTGGCTTCATATAAGGCAGGACTATCTGATGGTTAGAAATGCCCAGACGTGGGACAGGCTACGACGGAATAGCGTAAGCAACCTTTATGAGTTTGTTACAGCTGTCCTAACAGACTACCACACATGGGGGGCGCGGGGTGCTTAAACAACAGAAACTTAGTTTCTATGGTTCTGGTGGCGAGAAGTCTGACCTCAGATGCCGGCAGGGTTGGGCTCCTGAGGAGCCCCTCTTGGGCTTGGAGGTGGGCGTCTTCTCCCCATGTCCTCTGTGTGAGGCTGTGTCCCAGTCCCCTCTCCGTATCAGGACACCAGTCATACAGGACTATGGTCCATTCATAATGCCCCAATTTGATTGAATTACCTCTTTAAAGGCCAAACTCCAAATACAGTTCACATTCTGAGTTACTGGGGCGAGGGCTCCAACACATCCATTTTAGGGGGAGACGTCCAGTCCATCACACAACCTGTCCACAGGGGCGTGGACACAGAGAGGTCTGGTGACCGTCATACAAGGGAAGGCCAGTGAAGGAATGGAAGCCTCAAATTTGGAGTGTCCCTGAAGCTCCTGTTAGGTCTAAGACCTACAATCCTCAACAATGTGGGACAGCACCTCATGGTTGCTCTTAAACATTATTAACACAAAAATCTCCCCAGGGTTTCAGACAACAATCACACCTTCACAGCAGCTGTGATGACTGGTGAGAAATGTTGCTCTTCTGCACCCCACCCCCGAGGGGGCCTACAGGCCGCGGTCACACGTTCACGTTGCACACCCAAGACGTGCGCCCAAGCCTCGTGCCCCAGCCACAGAGCACCGTGGCCGCACTTACCTGTGGAACAGGACAGACTTGACCAAGGTGACGACGTCGCGGCTGGCGTTATACCCGGCACAGACGATGGCCACGTGGATGGTCTGGGAAGCAAAGAACACACAGGGCAGCCAGTCAGACAGATGGAAGAGGGCCTTCCTGGTGCTTCAGACCACGTGCAAAAGAAAAGTCACGCGGATCTCTTGGGGGGACCGTTAGAAAACAAAGGGCATAGTTTGCAGCTGCGGAAAATAACTTGAGACGGTTTTATTAAGGCCTTTTTAATCAGTTTATGGGGCTATCATCATTTGGAAACCGTTAAGGCTCTTTGCAATTACATTTTGGGGATGAGTAAAAGGGCGATTGGCTCAAACAGGCAAACAGTGAATCTCCTACCCCGACTCTGGGAGATGGTGACAAATGGTGGCAAGAGAGAGGAAAGAAATACATCCGAAAAGGAAAAACTGACAGTCAGGGATCTTAGACTGAGAAGCAATCACTTGAAGCCGGGAAAGGTTCTCGCAAGACATCTCAGGGTATTGGCGCCTGGCTGGGCCCAGAGACCAGTGAACGTCTATAACAAGGGCCCCAGCTGGGACACCATTCTAAGAACTGAAGGCTGACAGAATTGAAGGGAACCTTATGGCCCCCTCCTCTAAGCAGTCAAGAGCACAGGCTCCAGACATGAACCCTGGCTCCGTGCTTTAGCCCCAGGCGACCTGGGAAAGCGGTGGCAGGAGGGGACTCATAGTAACCCAAGGGCCATAACACGTCCTGCGAGAGGTCATGGAGTACACAGGGGATAACACCAAGAGCAGAATGTGGTGCTGGGCACACTGCCTTCCAATCACAGCAGAGACGGTCTCTAGAGCTGAGCTTCCCAAACAGGGTCCCTTGGCACCCCAGTGAGCTGTACCATGAATTACAGGACACAAAGTCACTTATCTCTCTTCAAGCGAGCGCTCAAGGCTACCAGGCAGGGCTGGCTCCCTCAGGCTGGGCTACCCTCCAAGCTTCAGCAATTTGACAAAGATTGAGAAGCCCTGCTCGAGGGCATCCCATACAGAAAGTCCTCTGGTGTCTCAGAAGAGCTCCATGAATGAAGCGTTCATGCCTCTTTTAGGGAAGTGCAGCCTTCCCTGAATTGAAACCAGCCTCCTAACACCCACCCCACCCTGGTCTCTCCTGGGAGGACGGCAGGACAAGCGCATTGCCTCCAGCACCCAATACCTAACGAAACCACTCACAGCCCTTGTTCCCAGGACACAGCTTCCGGAACCTCCATCACTCCATTTAGCTAGTTCAAAACTCAGTTCTGTTGACCATGCACGGCTTTTGAAACTTTCTAGGAGTCTAGAATTAAAGTAAAAAGTTAAAAAAAAAAAAAAAAGGCCTGGGGAGTGGTGGAAGGGAAGAAAAATCAAGTTCTGGTATCCTCGTCTCTCCCCTCCAGGCTCTCAGGACAATGACCTCTGGTTCTCAGGCCTTCTTCCCCACCCCACCCACCACATCACCCAGGAGTTAACTCAGGCTTAGGGGGATGGGATTCGAACTCTGGAAGAGAGATTCTTTACCTTCTAGTACACCAGAAACACCTGAAAGATTTTAAAACCTCACCCCGTGCCCCAACCCTGCCTCAGACCAATTAACTCACCATCTCTGATGACCAGGATCTAAGGTTCTCCATGCGAGACAAACGTGACCCCCCTGCCCTGCCCAGAACGTCCGACAAAGTCTGGAGTCCTTTTTGGTGGTCACTCCTGGGGGGAGGCAGAAGCAGGGCTGCCGCCGACCCCCTACGAGGCACAGAGAATTATCCTGCCCCAAAGCTCACAGGGCTGTCGTGAGGAAATTCCACTTTCAGAAAGAAGAGGGGGTGCGGGGAAACTGAGACCCACAAACTCCCAACCCGACCTCATCTCACATAAAATTAGACCACACTATGCATTTCTTAATGTCTCCATCTGTAAAACGAGGACACCACGGCTTATCTCTGGATATTTTCTCCCAAAGACCCAGGATGAAACACCGTAATGTGAAATGCAACTGTCACCGTTCCCATCACGAAGGAAATGAAAAGGAAGACGCCTGCACGAGGAGACACAGCCAGGAAGCGGACGAGAATGGATAAACGCTGAATCAGGCTCTCTGGAACCACAAATATTTAAACACGAGATATCAAACGTTGTCTTGGCTTCAGGGTTCAGGGGCTTTTGAAAATGGTTCCATTAAACGTAAGCACGACCACGCACATTCTCAAACCCTTTACATAATCTTCCAATCTCTTTAATCTTCCAATCTCTTTAGTTTCGTCCAATACACCTTGCCACCTCCTTCCCCAGGAAGGCAGAAAATCCGAGTGCCGTGAACATGCTCTTTGGGGAGTTCTGGACGGTCCCAACTTTTGTGGGGATGGGAGTGAATGCCAAGAATGGGACGGAGGCTGGGGTTCAGAGTGAAGAGGGGACAGGGATGGACACTCCTTGAAAGCAGAGTCACAAATATGGTCTCATAACGATAACTTGGTTTGGAAGCTATAAAGCCCAGGTTTCAAGTGTTTCGATGTAGTGACTTAAAGATGACCGACCAATGGTCACAACGACTGGGACATTCCTCTCCTCAGAGTGAACAATCTGAACGTCAGATTCAGTGACCACTGGCCACTCATCAAGAATCCCTCCTTATGGGGCACCTGGGTGGCTCAGTGGTTTAAAGCTTCTGCCTTCGGCTCAGGTCATGATCTCAGGGTCCTGGGATCGAGTCCCACATCCAGCTCTCTGCTCAGCAGGAAGCCTGCTTCCTCCTCTCTCTCTGCCTGCCTCTCTGCCTACTTGTGATCTCTGTCTGTCAAATAAATAAATAAAATCTTAAAAAAAAAAAAAAGAATTCCTCCTTATATCTTATGCAGATGTCACACTTGCCTTTACTGGTCACAAAGCTCAGACAGGGGTGATGATCTTATCTGCTCGTCCCCCATTCTTACTCATCCCCAACTCGCTCCATCCCCGAGCACCTGACCTTTACAGACCGAATAATCAGGCTCCTACTGCCTCTGGTTTCTGGTTGACTTTGGTCACAGGGAGGCCTGAGGGCAGGTGCAAAGAGAGGTCGGATCCCCTGCGCCTTTCAGAAGCCTTCTCCCAGAGTTTCAGCTCTCTGGGCTCCGTAAGGCCACCTGCCTCAGACCCTACAGGCCCAGGGGTTGTAGTGACTCCCTCCAGAGAGCTCCATCACCCTCGCTGGCTCCCATGTCCATGGCCCTGCCTTAATGGTCTTCCTTGCTTTTGAATGTGCCATTGGTCTCCTTCTAGGACCTGACCAATTCCAGTGACCCTCCTTTAGCCTCGCATGGGTCCTGGTGGCTGGAAGGGAGGCACAGGTGCCCCTGAGGCTGATCCCTAAGGTGAAACGAGGAGGGAGAGCACCAACAGAGCAAACTGGAGAATGTGTCAGCTGTGTTTATAAATTTTAAGCAGCCTGATGAAGCTCTCAGACACATGGACCACAGGTTCTTTCCAAGGAAGCCCACAGAGCTTCCCGCTCACTCCCTCAAGTCCTGATTCTGGTGCTCAGCACACACCCACGAGCTGCACCTGAAGACACGATGTAGTCGAACTGGGGCCGAATAAGTGACGTCCTAGATCCTTCTAGGACTTAGAAGAAGGATCCAGGCATGACATGGGCATTCCTGGAATCCCTGATATGCCAGGCACTGTGTTGTGCTCAGAGCACAGAAAGGCCAGTCAGTCCCCCGGGGTCAGGTGAAGAGGGAGAAAGACTGCTAACCGGACGATCCCCAGACAGGCCCATCAGGGATGGGGCAGGCTCCTGCGACGGCGAGCTCAGTGTCCTTGCGCGCCAGGGTAGCCTGTGCCTGGGACCAAAAGGATGCCGGAGAGCTTCTGGGAGGAGAGGGCATTCCAGTGACTCAGCCAGGGCAATCGTCACTCCTGACAGTCAGGGCCAGCTGGGATTCACAGCTCTCTGCTTGTCAGCCTTCACCAGAACCAGAAAAAGAACATTCTCTGTGTTCTGTACCCCCTGCCCCCACCCCAACACACACTAAAAAAAAGTCTCCATGGGGTTGGTTTCTCAAATAGGGATGCAGGGGAAAAAATGTCCCAAAAGAAATCCAGAAGAAACTGAGGGGTGGCAGGCAAGGCATGAGCCTGGCAGAAGGATTCAGTACCGTGCCCAGCTGCGCTGTCCCCAGCAACACCAGGAGAAGCAGGACACAGAGGGTCCGGGATTCCTCGTAGGACACCGTCCGGGGCACCACTGAGTGCGAGCATCTCCTGTCAGGGAGACTGCCGGCAAGGAGAGAGAGGGGAGACCCATTTCAGCACCAGTATCTGTGCTGTAAAAAGTCAGCCCACGTTCAGAGGACAGCAGGAGACCTCTGTGTGGAGGAGGCAGGCCTCCCAGAGGATGGGCGGCTGGGGAGAAGCAGATGGCCAGGGGACAGAGGCGGGGCAGGCGGCTTCGTGGGGAAAACCCCACCGGAGTGAAGAGACGTGGTTTGAGCTGCAACATCAAAGCTAAGCTACGGCTGTGTGACCTTGGAGCATCACTCGTGTCCCTGGGCCTCCCGGCCGTGTCTGTAAAATGGAGATAAAAATGGGCACCGCACTCGGTCGCTGTGCACATCACACAAGTGAGTGCAAGGAGGTGCCCCTGATGGACGGATGCCGCTTGCCAGATGCCTAAACAGCACACGGGGAAGTTGCTCAACACCGCTGTGCTTGAACTCCCTCACCTACACAACAGGGACTTGACACCACTCGTCCTCAAAGGGTTGAGGACGAGGAGTAAGTGGCTCTCAAACTCTGCGTGCACCACGATCCCTGGACGGCTTGTTCGGACAGAGCGAGGGGCGGTGGCAGGGGTTGGGGGGACTCTTTCCCCGAGTTTCTGATCCAGGAGGTTCGACAAGGGGGCCTAAGGACTGCTGGCCTCCAAGGGATGCTGATGCTGCTGGTCCAGGGACCACGCTTTGAGAACAGATGCTCTAAGTGCTCTGAAGAATGTCACACACTCAATCAGACGTTAGCTGTGGTCACACTAAGAGTATGGGAGGTGTTCCAAGAATGTGTTTCCAGTGCCTCTCCAGTGGACTGCATAAAAGTCCGTGCACTCGTATAAAAGAACAAGAGACAGCACCCATCACGGTCCCCAGGTCCTGAAATTCATGACTCTCAGGGTGAGGACAAGGCAACAGAGGAGGACTCAAAATGTGGGCTTTTTCTTTTTTTCTTTTTTAAAGATTTATTTACTTATTTATTTGACAGACAGAGATCACAAGTAGGCAAAGAGGCAGGCGGGCGGGGGGGACCGGTTCGGAAACAGGCTCCCTGCTGGGACCATGACCTCAGCCGAAAGGCTTTAACCCACTGAGCCACCCAGGCGCCCCAAAATGTGGGCTTTTTCTGTGCAAAGAACAAAACCGTGGAAATCAAGAGAGCTGGGTGGTGGCTGCAGTTCTGCCTCTGAGTGGCTGAGTGACCTTTTGCAAGTAACTTAACCTCTCTGATCCTTGGTGAACCTCTACACAAGGAGGAGGATAGAATTTCTACACACAATAGTACATAGGGGACACTTTCCAAGACCCCCAAGGGATGCTTGAAACTGTGCACACTATTGAACCCTTTACATATATTTTTTTCCTACAGATGCACAACCGTGATAAAGTTTAAGTAATAAAATCAGGCACCGTAAGAGATTAACAACAGTAACTAATAATAAAACAATTATAGCTGCATACTGTAACCGGTTACGTGAAGGTGGTGGTCTCTCGCACAGTACCTTGCTGTGCCTCCCCCGCCCTTCCTGTGATGACAGGAAGTGCTCACCAGGTGTGAGCTACAATGAGGGCAACGATGCGGGCGTTTGGACACAGCATCAGGCTACTGAGCGTCTAACGAATCATCAGGAGGAGGGTCAGCTGTTTCCAGAACAGGTAACCACGGGTTACTGTAACTGTGGAAAGTGAAACCACGGCTCAGGTGGGATTCTGGCACGGAGTCCTCCTAATATCCACGGCTTTCCAAAATTCAAGATGAAGAGTGAGACAGGGTGGGACGGGTCTCGTCCAAGGTCCCGTGGCTCAGCCAGTTGGTGGCAAATCAAGGGGCTGAATTCAGAGTTCCGCTGCTAAACCCGTACTACCCGGTCTCAATAAGACACACATGGAACTAGGGAAATGAAAGAAACATACAGCTGATGAGCCGCCCAGAATCATCCTGCAAACCTCCAGGGCATCCCTAATCTCCTGGGAAGCCAGTGGTCGAGTTCCGTCTCCTCTAGAGCTAAACCATGGGCCTAAAAGACAAACTTATCTCAACCCTGTGGAAGACCAAAGTAGACACCTCCTATCGTGTATCAATTATATTTCAATTAAAAAATTTAAAATGGGGAGCCTGGTGGGGGCATTCAGTTGCTTAAGCATCTGATTGTTGGTTTCAGCTCAGGTCATGATCTCAGGGTTGTGAGATCGAGCCCCACACCGGGGTCTGAGCTCAGCTCCAGAGTCTGCTTGGGATCCTCTCCCTCTGCCCCTCCCCCACTGCTCATGCTCATTCTCACTCTGAGATAAATAAAAATAAATCTATAAAAAAAGTTTTCAATAATTTACAAGTAAGAGGAGACACATCCTGACTGTAATGGCAGCCAAGCTGTCAGGGGCTCAGCAAGGAAGGGTAGGTGGAGCCACAGGGGCTCCAGGACCCAGTCTGAGGACAGGAAGGGCCACGCAGCCAGTGGACTTCGAGCACCTTCTCCATAGTCAAGGCCTAGTAAACGCTAAACCCACGAAGGAACCACCCGGCATTGTCCCCCTGCATACTTGTGGTCTGCATTAGGGCTTCCCTGTGTGACAAGGAACAGAGTACCCGCAGCAGGGAGCCTGATGTGAGCGTGGGTCAGCAGAAGCTGAACCCCTGCTCGGGGCAGGTGGGCTGTCTGCACACAGCCCCGTACCGACCCGCCATAGACGGTGCATGCCATGCGCCCACCTACAGAATGACCCTCGACCTAAAAAGCCCGCACACGTTGCCAAGACACACGGCCATTTGGCAAGTGTAGACGGCGTGCCTTCTCAGTGCCGGACTCCCTCGGAGGTGCCAGGGAAAAGCGGGGAGCAAAAGAGGCCAGGCTGCGCGGCAACGAGTCCACAAGGAGGAAGCTGAAGAAGTCCACAAGGAGGAAGCTCACGGCCCTTTGCAAGAACGTGGCTTGTCCTGCGTGTGGAGAGAAGCCACTTGAGGGTTCAGAGCTGAGAAATGGCACGATCCGATTTATATTTTAGAAGACCCTCTCGAGTCGTCCATTGAGAACAGATTATCCCTGCGTGCACGTGCAGGGGTGGTGGGGAGGGAGCAAGGAAGCTGGAAGCAGAGAGAACAGTCAGGAGGCTCCTGCAACCCGCCCTGAGCACGGTGGACCCTGGGACAGGCTGCCCAGATGCCCTTCAGTGAGGTATGTGCTGTCCTGGCGCCAGACCAGCCTGGCTGCTGAGAGCCGGCTCTCTCCTGGGGCAGCCACCGCCAAGAGACCACCAGCATCTCCCGGCACCAGCCTCAGGGACCCGCCTTCACAGACTGTCTGTGTGGGAAGCTTCACAGCACCCTTAAGCCAGAGGTGGTACGGGACAGGGAGGCAAAGGTGGAAGGTGTGACATGGCCACGTGATGCTTTCTTTCCAAGTCCTCAGCGATCTGTCTGCAGTCGAGCTGCCTGGCAGAGGAAGCAGAGTAGTATGTGTATTAGGATTTACAGCCTGTGGAGGGGATGTGGGGAAAGTGCACCCTGGTGCACTGTTGCTGGGAGCGTAAAATGCTGCAGCTGCTGTGGAAAAGGACCTGGTAGTCCCCGGAATAATTAACAACAGGAATGCCATATAATCCAGCCATCTTACTTCGACGTACATATCCAAAGGAACTGAAAGCAGATCTCCGTGAGAAGTGTGCACAACCATGCTCGTGGCAGCATTATTCACAACTCCAAGAGGGGAGCAGCCCGGGCGTCCACCGTCAGATGAACGGATACACAAAATGTGGTCCAGATACACAGGGAAATAGTATTCAGCCTTAAGAAGGAAGGAAATCCTGGGACACCCGGGTGGCTCAGTACGTTAAGCACCTGCCTTCAGCTCAGGTCATGATCCCAGGATCCTGGGATTGAGTCCCACATCAGGCTCCTTGCTCAGCAGGGAGCCTGCTTCTCTCTCTGCCTGTCTCTCCCCCTGCTTGTGTGTTCTCTCTCTCTCTCTGACAAATAAATAAAATCTTAAAAGAAAAAAAAAAAAAGAAGGAAGGAAATCCTGTCTCACGCTGCAGTGTGAACTGTGAGGACATCATGCTAAGTGAAACAAGCTAGTCACCAAAAGACAAGTACCACTGGATCCCACTTACATGAAGTATCTAAAGGAAACAAATTGGGGCGCCTGGGTGGCTCAGTTGGTTGGATGACTGCCTTCAGCTCAGGTCATGATCCCGGAGACCCGGGATCGAGTCCCACATCAGGCTCCCAGCTCCACGGGGAGTCTGCTTCTCTCTCTGACCTTCTCCTCGCTCATGCTCTCTCACTGCCTCTCTCTCAAATAAATAAATAAAATCTTTAAAAAAAAAAAAATAAAGGAAACAAATTTCCAGGAAGTAGAATGGTGGTAGCCAGGGTCTGGGTGAGGGGAGGGGGGAAATGCGAGTGGGTCGCTGTATAATAGGTATAGTTTATTTTGCAAGATGAAAATATTCTAGAGATCCGCCGCACAGCGATGTGAACATACTGATCATTACTGAAATGTACATTGCATCTTTAAGAGAGTTAGTTTCACGATACATGGCTTTGCTATACCACGATTAAGCACAAGAGAGATTTCTAACTGTAGACCCGCATTTTTCAGCTATGTGGCCTTGCTAAGCTCAGGCTTCCCTAGTCAAAACTTCACGATGATTGAGTCCAGAAGCTAACACATGGACAAGTGCAGTGTCTGGTACCAGATACTTGCACAAAAAGTGAAAGCAGACATGATCACCAGCACCCTGTTCCCCTTTCACGGTGCTCATGCTCTGAACCGGCTGGATGGCTCCCGAGGTTTCCTTACTTCCGCAATATGCTCTCAGTCTAGGGTGCCCTGGTGTTCCCCCTCACGTATCAAACTCCTCCCCATCTTTCAGGATATACCAGCACCTGTTGCGAACTCAGTTTCTTCATCTATTAAAAAAAGGGGGGCCCGTAAAAATTTGTCAAGTTCTGCTGGACAGATGAACTGAGATGATTCACGTGAAGGGATTAGAGCCTGGCGTTGTGAATTTAGAAGACAGGCATCAGCAATCAGTAGAATTGCTATTCATTTAAGAGTTTATAGTATGCCAAAGGCTCTATATTCAAGGCTTTCAGCCTTAAATATTCTTGAAAGTCAGACATCAGTTTCTTTCCTTCTGTCCTTACCCCAACTCTCCTTCAAGTAAGGATTGGGATAGTCTTTTCCCTCATGGTTGAGAAGAGGGCCTTCAGAGCTGCTGGACTCCCTCCGCTGTGTCAAATGCTGGTGCTCCCTTTGTCCTCCTCCCATAGAAGAGGGCAGAAGACACAGGAAGGAGGAGCTGAGCCACTGGAATCTATCATTATTTGGGCCATGGGAACAACTGTGCAAAATTAGGATGGACCCTTTATTTTGTTCTGCTTTACTGTCATCGTCTTTCAAATGAGAAGGCTGCATCTTTATTTATTGTTATTATTTTGTTGTTGTTGTTGTTATTGTTGCTGTTAATGGCACATTTTCCAAAAAAATTAACATGTAATAAGACAGCATGATAGATAAAGCAGATCAAGGCAGGATTCCTTTGGAGTAAGCACAAACAGGAGGCTGCAGGAGACAGGACCCTTTGCCAGGGCCACGGTATGGTAGCCACCTCCAAGACTGTCCCCACAGATCCCTGATCACGTGTGCAGTCCTGGTGTAGCCTCTCCAACACTGTATCGGGTGGGCCTCTATGACCTACAGAGGTTGTCAGAACTCACAGTATATGATATCCCAGGCGAGGTCTTAGAGAAGACAGTGGCCTCTGCCTTGTTCTGCTGGATCCCTCACTCGGGGAGAGCGAGCTGCGACAGTGTGAGAAGACGAAAGCAATCTGAAGGACCTGAGGTCCCAGCCATGCCAGCGTGCCATTCTGAAGCAGATCAAACCTACCAATGACAGCCACATCTAACCCTCAACTGCACGAGAGCCCTCCAGACACAATGTACGACGAAGCTGCTTCCAGACTCCTGCTTCTCAAACTGGACGACAACATAAATGCTTATTATTTGACGTCATTGGGTTTTGGGGATACCTTGGTATGAAGCAATCAGTAACTGCTACACTTGGGTAGGGAAGGTAACCTGAGGAACCACTACAGGAGCTAGGGTTCCCAAAAATCACTGCATCGGAAAATCCTGCTAGGTTTCTTCGAGCTATAATGTTCCCAAACCCCAGGGCCTGACATTCAGGGAAGACATTTTAGCAGATTTATATCCTTGAAGGGGCCCAGAAGAAAACCTCTGAGGCTAATAAAATATGAATCCAAATGCTGCAACAGAATCTTCCAATAGCCCGGTGAACTGGAGAGGTGGCAGGCAAACTCCTCCACTGCTGAGTTATTTCATAAAATTCTCTAAAATGAAGTAAATGCGATAGATCAAAATACTGTGGTTTCCGGGGCCCAGAAAATGAAGGCGCAAGGTGTCAACTTTTATAAACATAATGCCTAAAGCAAAAGAGTGCGCCTGTACTGAGTTAACAAATACACTCACCATCTGGAAGGCAATTTTAAATATAAGTTTTTTAAAAGAACAGATACATTCTTGCCTCGACCTACTGAGAAATGACTACTCCCCACATAGCTGCTGTAGCCTCCCAAGGTGAAAGACGACCCCCACTGTGCCCCATAACCTTGAAGCCTTTGAGATGAGACACCTGCCAGGCACAGACCAGGACTGGGGCTCTAAGCTCATGGGCATGTGGGTCACAGGAGCTCTTATTCGCAGAGTGGTAAGGTGATGGTTCCAAGTACAGGTTCTTTGTTTTTTCTTTTCTTTTTTTTTTTTTAATTTTACTTGAGAGAGTGAGAGAGAATGCACACCCAGAAGCATCGGGCAGGGGTAGAGGGAGAAGCAGACTCCCTGCTGAGCAAAGAGCCCGATGTAGAACTCGATCCCAGGACCTTGGGATCAAGACCTGAGCTGAAGGCAGATGCTTAACCAACTGAGCCACCCAGGCACCACCAAGTACAGGTTCTAGAAGCAAACCACTTAGGTTTAAATTCGAGCACCACTTCTTCACGGCAGTAAGACTTTGAAATGATTATTGAAACTTTCTTAGCAGCTTTCTAATGCGTCAAATGAGGAAAGTATGCTGTGTGGATTGAATGAGATATTTTATGCAAATTATTTTATGTAAATTTTAGCACGGTGTCTGATCTACTTTAAAGGCTGAGTAAATGTTAACTTTTATTACTATTACATTATGACCAAGAAATGAAGCTCAAAGTGTGGAGTAAGAGAGACAGACTGCCATAATGGTGGTCTCACCGCAAAGAGTAGCATTCACCTGACCTCCCATGGTAACAGTATCAATGGTGCTTGGAATTCAAGGACATCCGCCAATTCCCTGACATTCCTCCCACTGAGAGGTGGGGTGTGTGCTTTTCCCTGCGAAACTGGGCGAGCCTTTGAGCCTCTCCCAATGAAAAGATTACGCTATCAGCAGAAGTGACGCTGTGTGACACTGAGGCCAGGGCATAAACACTGTTTCTGTTCTACCCTGGTCACTGGAACACTTGTCCTGAGTCTTCAGCTGCCAGGGAAGTGCCCAACTGCCTGGGGCCGCCATATTGTAGGGAAGTCCAAGCCAGCTGCGGAGATGGACATGGAGAGGCCCTGAGTCTACGACAGGCAAGAAGGAAGTTGGGCAAGCGCCCACTGCTTCAGCTCTCACTGTTCAGCTCCAGCTACAAACTAATGACACGCGTACGAAGGACCCCAAACCAGAACTGCTCACAGAATCCTCTTCCCAAGTCCTTGACGCAAGGAAAGCCTGAGAGCAGATATAATGACTGGTGTTGCTTTAGGTCATGCCCTCGTAGGTGTTTCTCAGGCAGCATTAGGGAGCTGGAAAGCCCAGAATAAGGCTCTGTGATGCTCGTACAGAGTTGGCTTCTCACCCGCTATCCCATTTCATTCCCACAGCTGCACTGGGAAGAACAGGTTATAATTCTCATTTCTGTAGCAACGACACAGACTCTGAGAGGCCGCTAAATTCCTTCAGGTCATCCGACTAGTGACTGACGAGGCAAGACTCCCACTCAGGAACTCGCACCCCAGTTCCAGTAACTTCTCTGCTGTAGCAGAGCCGACTCCCGGAATGGACCAGAACCAGAAATGCAAGAAAAACACCTCTATCTGGACACCCACAAGCCCAAGCGGAAATCCCAGATGATGATTCTGCTTCAAGTTCTGTGGCGCTCAGAAACCAGCCCTCACGGACACAGCACCACCCTGACAACAGAGAAAATCAAGAACAAGACGGACCATTCTTTGAAGGCCACATAATGAGGAACGATAAGAGGGCACCAGGACTGGCGAGGGCCCATTGTTTCCGCCACTAGATATCTCGGCTGACAGGCAGACCATCATTATAAAAGACTTTTCAGAAATACTTGTCATAGCCCGGAGAAGTTTCAGTGCAATGAGGGAGGATGACAACGTCCTCAGTTATGAGGCGCCGGGCTCTGACAGGGTGTCAGGACCAGCTTCGGCACTTATAATGGCCAAGTGTCGCGACGAAGGGAGGCTTCCATTCTGACTCCACTGACTGACACTGCCTGTTTCCCTCTATGGCTTCTCTACTAAAATCTTTAAAGACGCCAAGCGACGGAGACAGAGAAAGCAGCTACACTGGAATGGGAATGAAGTCAGCATCTCAAGGTCAAGGTGCCCCCAGAGGAGACCACCTTGAAATAGGCCGCCAGCAGATCAAGCCATTCAGACTCCTCTGTGGCGACTTTGAACAGGGCCAGGGTTTCAGCACAAACAATTCTATCAAAAATAACATGAAGGGTCTAAGAAGTAACACTTTCAAGACACGCAAAGAGAAGAAAAACAAAGGAAAGAAGCTTTAATTCTCGGGGGCAAAAGACGAAAAACTAAGTTATGAGAAGAATCAACAATCCCCAGGTTTGAATCCCTGTATACTGGTCTCAACCCATGTGATAAGGAATGTCCCCTATAACCATAACATCTGTTCACTCTGCCAGCAGAGTTCCAAAATGCTAGCAGAGAATGTGGCTTCCTCAAGTAAAAACCTACCTTTTCCAGGCTCCCTTGCAGCTAGGTGGCCGCTCCTGGTAGCCCCATGGCACAGTTTTTCCGTCAGTGTGCTCCAAGAGAAGGGATTGTGACATGTCCCACACATGTCACGGGGGGAAGCGGCATGCCCCACCTTACCACTGTGGCTTTCCTGCCAGCTGGAATGTGGAGACAGGACCAAAGCTCGGGCACTCGTCATGGACAGGACAGCCTTGGGAACTCCGGGCAAGCAAGCTGGGCAAAACATCACTGAAACCCACGTCCCCAAACCCAACGTCCCTACTTAAGACGCCTCCAGACTTTTCTAGCACAAAGAAAGAGAAATAAGATGCAAGGCCATTGTTAGGTGGGATTTTTTTGATACTTCACCCTGAAGTCTAATGCCAACATCGAGTCTTTTAGAGTTTGTCTCTGGCTCTAATATTTATTGTCACCACTGATGTAGTACAAACCAGGCAGGAGATTCATTTTTCTCGGGGGTTTACAAACGAGGAAACCGAGACATGGAAAAAGGATGTAACTTGCTGAGTGCCACACAGCTATTAAGCTGGGCACGGGGTCAGGATCTCCCAGCTTTAGGAGCTGTTTAGGCTCGGGTCTCCCAGCTTTAGGAGCTGTTTTGTTTGCACTACTCTGGGGGGCGCTCTGGGCAGAAGCCCTCTTTAGAAATAGGATGCGTCTCAGGGTGCCTGGGTGGCTCAGTGGGTTGAACCTCTGCCTTCGGCTCAGGTCATGATCCCAGGGTTTTGGGATCGAGCCCTGCATCGGGCTCTCCGCTCAGCGGGGAGCCTGCTTCCTCCTCTCTCTCTGCCTGCTTCTCTGCCTACTTGTGATCTCCGTCTGTCAAATAAATAAATAAATAAAAATCTAAAAAAAAAAAAAAAAAGAAATAGGATGTGTCTCTCAGGAAACAGCACAGGGGAGACAGACTGTCTTAGGAAGAGAAAGCCCGCACCTTCTCCCTCTGCTCCACTTGCCCCTCCCCCCCTTTTTTTCCTTTCTTATTTCCATTTTTCACCTCCTTGATCCTCAGTCAGTGTTGAGTCAGCCTGAATCACAACATGGTAAATACACTTCCTCCCTGTGGGCCTTCCCACCGAGTGGGCAAGGTTCCATCGCCCACTCTGAACGGACACCAGGGCCCTAACCAGAGAGCAGAGAACCTGGAAGAAAGCCATTGAGCCTTCTCACAGGTAAGAAGAGAAGTTCCCTGAATTAGGGTCCTCCCAAGCCAGCCAGAAGCACGGGAGTCTGTTAGCATGGCTGAGCCTTCATTTTCAAAGATGCAAGAGATGTTCAGGACCACAAGCCACTGGTGACAGTTGTGGCAGAATAAACGGATGGGGCCCGGCATGTGGGCAGAGCTGAATCAACATGCGGCATTTAACACCTCCTGACATTTGAAGTTCCTGAGCATCTCTTTTCTGTGTCCCACCTCAGCAGGAGAACCAGAAGGGGAGTTTTGTCTCTTTTTTGTTTAGTGGTATTTCCCAGCACAGAGAACGGTGTGAGACACATGATAGAGGCTCAGGGACCGTTCGTGGAATGAAAGAATGCATGATAACCCAGGGCAACCATTCCCTGGCCCAGGCTCTCTGGGCTTCCTGACTGATCAACTCCCCGTGTGCTGCATTCTTTCTTGCTGGGACGATGCTTTTCTTCACATCTTGTAAGCTCACGTGTACATTCTCGCTGGACCTCCCCCATCCACCACTGTCCACCTCTCCACACCTCAGCCAGGCTTGAGAAGCCACGAGAAATCCTACTAGACACAGGGGACCTTCCTCCTTCACTGCTGCCCTTCCCCAGAATGGAGTCTATGCTGCTTAGTAGGCCCCACATTCCCATGGGACAGACCATATAGGACCAGCAACATAACTAATAACTACCCTCACATGAACAAATACTACAGTCCCCCGGATGTTTTCCGGAAGGACTCAAGTCTCACATTCTGACCATGTAGCCAGGAAATGGAATCAAGTGGCAGCAGGGAATGTAGCTAACTACAAATAAAAAGTAACCATAATCGATGGGGCGCCTGGGTGCTTAGTCAGTTGGGCGTTCAACTCTTTGATTTAGGCTTGGGTTATGGTCTCTGGGTTGTGGGATCAAGGCCAGCCTCAGGCTCCGTGCTGAGCGTGGAGCCTGCCCCAGGACTCACTCTCTCCTTCTGCCCACCCCCTCACCTCCACCGCTTGCACACATGCTGTCTCTCAAAAAACCAAAAAACACCATAATTGAGAACATACCATGTATCAGGTACCGTTTCTAGCTTTACATGACCCATCCAATCTAGTTCTCATAAATCCTCCATGAAGCAGGAACTTTTTTTTTTCTGATTAATTGATGAGATATCTGAAGTTCAGAGAGGTTAGGTAACTTGCTCAAGCACCCACAGCAGAAACCACTGGAGCTAGGATATGAACTCAGACTTTTCTGGCTCACAAAAGGCCTTGCTCTTAATTCCTATCCTTGGGAATGGGAAGAAGCAGGACATGCGTGTGCACATGTGCATGTTCTGTGCAGATGTAAGCACACATGCACAAATGAGAAGGATGAGGATGGCAGGGAGAGGGGGTGGTAAGTTCTCCCAACGTCCAGAGAGTTCCTAATACAGAAAGCATACTCTAAGGTGGGGGGCAGGATATTAAGCTATGAAAGTTAAATCACTGCCTTAGTGAAGCAACAAGTGTCTGGTTCTAAACTCCAGAAGCTAATTATAAAGTGAGAAATAGGCCAAGGGAATTGCCCAACAGGGCCACTACTCCATGGGCACCACTCACACTGTAGTCTAAGTAAGAAGCATCCCCAGGATGGATGACAAATCCTGAGTGGGTCAAAATGAACAGCCAAGAAATAAGCAGTAGTTTCCTTCTCTTTGCTCCTCTTAACTTTATCTCTGTGGTGTAAGCCCTCTTGTGTCCATTTTTCAGATGGTAAGATCAAGGCCCAGAGAGGCTAAAGGACTGGCCAGCCCGCACAGCAAGGTTATGGATGGTGCCAGATTCATACTGGGGCCGAGCCAGGGATGCCGGCGTTTTCCAGGCAACCTGGCCGGGGCTGCCAGGTGACACCTGTGAGGGGTGAGGGCCAGAGGGCCTCTCGGGATGCTCCTTACCTCACACTTCTCCACGACCGGCTGCTGCCCGCACTCAGAGCTGTTGCCAGCCACGATGCCGGCGCGGAGGTTCTCGCTGTCGCCGGTACCCTCTTCCATGGAGTAGGTCTTGGAGTGGTTGCCGTGGCGGTGGGCTGGGGCGCGGCCCTGCGCCAGGCTGAGCTGCCGCCGCAGCGCACGGTTCTCCTCCTCCACCTCGCGCACGCGCACCTCCAGGCTCTCGCGCTCCCGCTGGCCGGCGGCTGCATACCTGGGGCTGTGCGGCTGTGACTCCAGCGGCGACAGGGACACCGGCTTCCCATCTGGAGGAGGTGGTAGGCGGGGGGAGACCAGGTTAGTCCGGACCAAACAGCCCGCAAGCCCTGACCCACGCCCCACGCATCTGTCACTGTGGCTCCTGCAAATAATATATACATTATATTATAAATATACATATTATATTATAAATAAATCCATCCAGACTGACCTGGGGACAAAGCTGAGAACAGAAGGACTTAACTACGGTGATAAAAACGAGTATAATGTTTAGAGGAGACAATTATAATTTTTCCTAATGAAACACACTGTCTTCCCTTCCCTGCTGGGCACATGTCCAGGTAGACATTCTTGTTCTCTATAAAATACGAATATGAAGGACTAGCAGGTAAAGGAGAAAGAAGAAAAGGAGAAAGTGGAAGACAACAAAAAGGAGTAAAAAGAACAAATATTAATAATGACAAGGTTTATTTCATTCTTCCTATGTGAACTCCTGTTCACCCTTCAAAACCCTGCTTCAGAAGCCTCAGTCCCACGGGAAGCCTTCTTCAGTATGCCAGCAAAATCTTTTTCAGGCTGTTCTAACACACTTTTTGTACATATCACTATGAAAAACGTGTACCCATCATACTGTACTTGGTCAATCGTTTTAGCGAATGTTTCCTGCGGAAGACTGTTCAATGAGAACAAAGAACAGGTCGTTCTTATCTCTGTGGTAAGGTATCATACCATCTGATGTAAATGCCACAAGGGTGGATACATGCGTCCAAGCCAAGAGTCAAATAATCGAAGTGCAATAAAAAAGAAGAAAGGAGGAGTGTAATTAACAAGGTTTTCCCAGAAAAGCAGTCACCATTGCCAGCAATAGTCCTTTTGACCATAATACACAGAAAGGATGGTAGGTCTCCCAAGTCACACAACCAGAACATGGTGGTATCAGAATTCGTACCCAGGTCTCTCCTGGGCCTGAACCTGTACATGCTCTGATTAAACACAGTTTCATAATCAGCCCTATAGAGCACTATGGATCTTTAAAAAATTTTATTAGTGTAAAATCCCCATTTCCCAAAGATACTCAGCACGCCACACCTTGTATACAGGGGCACCGGGGACAGGACACAGCCAAAGCTGTCACTCCCCTCTGCTCCTATGCTGTTGAAATCCCGAGACCCTTCTAGACGACCAAGCAAAAATGACCTCTCTAGAAAATTATCCTCTCTTAGCTGCCTGCCAAAAATAAAATAAAATAAAAACCAACGGTTTCTCTTTTTCCACACTTGGGGTTTTTCTTCTTCCTGCCCAGACCCCACTGAGCTTCCAAACTGTCCCAGAGAGTCTCTGTGACTCACAAAACTTGAGGATCAAAGGAAGTAATGAATAACACCCTGCGGGCTTCCCTTGTGCCCTTCCACTGCCTCCGCCTCTGCCGGGGGCTTTGTGATGTGTCTGTGCGCCTTCACAAACACGACTCACGACTCATTCTTCTCCCTTTTAATCACCTCGGGGTTAAATGCCTGAGCCCCTGGCCCTCTGGAGCTGAACTCCACTGCCTGGGACCATAGATCAAAGGCTGAGGCACAGTGAGCGGGGCCCAGGAAATCACAGGTTGATTAGGGCTGTACTGACACTATACAAGCTCTGACCCCAGCTTTTGAAACCTGTTTCCCTGTTTGGTTAAAAAAAAAAAAAAAAAAAAAAAGAAAGAAAAGAAAAAAAAAAGAACAACAACAACAAAAAACAGTTCCACCAAGGATGGAAATGAAGAGGTCACTGAGGGTAGCTGTGTTTCCTCAACTGCCATCAACCCTTCAAGCAGGGGTGTGGAGAGATGAGCATCTAGCTTCTGGCAGCAGGCAGAGGTACGGCTTCTGGGCGCGGCCTGCTACCAATCTGGGCAGTGCTGGATAGTTCACGCTGATAATGTCTTAGGTGATCGTAGCCAAAGCAGGTAGCAACGGGTGTCCCCATTACGGATGAGGAAAAAGACTCTATAAACATTTAAGCTTTCACATTGTGGTGCAGGGGGACTGCAACTAAGGTCTCCGTGACTATATGGGGCCCCATTTCTGCCTTTATGCTGTTACAGGTACGGATGCTCTGGGGCCTGCGGGGTCTTCTTCCTTATGAAAAAAAAAAAAAAAAAAAGCCCCTGGGGACATTTGGGGAGGAGCCCGGCAGGCTCTGGAAATACACCAGGGTCCCAGAAGCTCTGGAAAATTCACAACAAAGGGGAGCAAGAAATTTGTTCTTTTGGACATACTGCTTAAATGTTGTGAGCTCCGAAATGGGAGCAGAAATGCTAACCTGTATGGTGACTAACATAACATTAAAAAAAAAAAAAAGAAAAGAAAAAGAAATGTTAACCTCACAAACACGATGGGAGGTTTAAATAAGATACGGAAATACAAAGCTCTGAGCACTTTGCCTCTCACTGGCAATAGTTTCAGTAAGAGGAGGTAGTATTAGGGGTAGGGTACGTTGGTGACATAAATTAGGTTGTTATTTTCTCAACACAGGCTGTAAGTTTTCTTAACACTGAGCTGTTCTCTAATATATGGGAGAAAAGGGACGACAAACCTTGGCTTGTTTTGATCTGTGGCATCTCTGAACCTTCTTCCCTTTATCCTCAGGCAGGTTCAAGTTCATCCAGAGGCCAAGTGGAAGAGTAGGCAGGCTTCCCACGGGGACCTCATCCTTTCCTCTGGCTCCTCCTCTGAGAGCCCCCCGTTTTGCATACCCATGATTGTTTGATTATGTGCTTATAAATAAAGGCGTAATTATGTAATCCCCAAGCAATTACAATTCCAGGGGTGGAAAGGGGGGCAATGCTATATGAACAGTCTACCCTTCTTTAGACCCCAAATGGCTTTAACCACACTTCACTCTTAAAGGCCTGCAGGTGTTTTCTGTCTTTTAAAGCCCTATAGATTTGTCACCAAAGACAACACACAAAATAATAAATGCCAGGCCTCAAGGAGGGGAACCAATGTTCAGAAAGGCAACACATCTGCTGCACCCTGTACCTGGCATATAGGAACTACTCAGTCAACAGCGGAATTGGGATTTCTGGTTTGTTCTAAAGGTATAGGGCTATCCCGAGCTGGCCCCATCGTCCTCTTCCTTGGCCAGTTTCCGCTTCTAGAAGGAAATCTCCCAGAGCTGTGCTGCAGGGCCCTCTCCACTCGGACTTTCCCTGGCTCCGTGTGCACACAGACTGTGTCTCTACCCCAGGTGACGGATCCCACTGCTGTCCCATACAAGAGTGGCTTGTTGCTCAGGCGTGTTCGTGGCTCTTTCTAATTTCACTCATCCTGACTCCTACTTTTGTTCCTGGACTACTTGCTCCTCTCTCTGGCTCCTGACCTCTTTGTTCTGGCTTGTCCTGGCCCTCTGGGTGAAGAGGTGGAAGGGTTAGGACAGTGGAAGGCTGGCTTTTTAGAGGTGGTCTGCACTTCCCAGTGATGTCCTGTGGGCTCTGGTCTCTCCTGGGAGCACTCTCCCTAGCTTTTAAAGGTCAATTTATACCGTTCATACTTCCCCTGCTGCAGAAAAGTTTGGGGACTCTGATGGTTCATTTTATGTGTCAACTTGACTGAACCACAGCGTGCCCAGATAATTTGGCCAAGCGTTATTCAGGATGTTTCTGGAGGGCTTAACATTTGAATCACTACGTTAAGCAGACTGCCCTCCCTCATGTGGGTGGGCCTCATCCAATCAGTTGAAGGCCTTGACAGAATAAAAGGGCTGACCTTCCCCTCAGTAAGAGATTTCCTCCCACCTGACAGCCTTCAAACTGGGATTTTTTTTTTTTCCTTCTGCTTTTGGATTTGAACTGAAACATTTGGCTCTTCCTAGGTCTGGAGCCTTCCAGCCTTTTGAATGGAACTATATCAGCGGCTTTCCTGGGTCTCTAGCTTGCCAACTTACCCTGCAGATCTTGGGACTTGCCCATCTCCATAATTGCATGAGCCAATTATCTCTTTACACACTCTTTACTCTTTACACACACACACACACACACACACATGCATGCATACCCTCTTCCTCTATTTCTCCGGGGAACCCTGACGAATGCAGGGACCAAGAACAGTCCACAGATCATACTTTGAGTGGCACTGCCCATACCTGGCCTCCCAAACCCCAGGGCCTGGCACGCTGCCTGTACCTAACAAACATTTGAGGAAGGGAGGAAGGGGAGGGCTGGCGTCGAGAACTAAAAAAATGGCATAAAAATTGGCCTAGCAAATCTTAAACTACCAGATACTTTAAAAGTGGCCTCATTATAAACACACACACACACACACACACACATGCACAGTAACTTTATTGTAATATTAAATGCTAGGGAATGAGGGAGAAATAATCAAGAAAGGCAAGAAAATCAAGTCGACTTGTTAAGAGTCTGGACTTCAGAGTAAGAAAGAACTAAATTTAAATTACGGTTCCACTTCCTAATAAACCTAGGCAAAAGACTTAACCTGTGACTCCATGTTTCCATAAATAAAATGGGGGTTGTGTATGTGTGTATATGTGTATCACCTAGCATCAGGCCTAATTAAGGTATATACCTAAATTCTCCATTTCCTCCCAACCTACTCCATGAAACCAGGAAGCAGGACATGTAAAAAAAAACAGCAGAAAGGACCCCTCATTTCTGAGCCCCTTTACCTTTGCTTCTCTGTTACTTTTCCTTCCAGGTTCTATATTTCATATATACACAGTCTGTCTGTACACATGTCACACCCCAGTCACATAAAGCCTCTACGGGCTGGCCTGCGGTTCAGCCCACTTTGAGTTTAAAATGTCAAAGGAAAACATTATTCAAAAGCTTAGTCGACAACATCCTCCTCTGCCCTCCAAAATTCTCAACAAACATGAATTTATCAGCAGATTTGAATTCTGAATCCACTTGAGATGAATGCTCTGAATTAAGAATCAAAACATCTAAGATGGAGAACAAAAAAGGTAAATTGAAAATCAACCTCCGTGCAGTGTGGTGACAGAGATTAGGGACTTGCCATCCAAAACGTTCTAAGTGATGATCCGAACAATTTGTGTGCACCGAACCTCTCTGGATCTCTCCAGGGGGCTGATGTCGGGCACTGTGAAACCCACGGCTTGCACATGGACAGAACAGGACTGCGAGGCTCACTAACATTGGCACACCAGGACCTGGGTGGGCCTCCCAGGCCCCAAGCCACCCACAGAGGGGACTCCTACCAGCCCCCGCCAGTGGTGACAGACCTAGATCTCTCTAGCCAAGGACACCAAAATCCTGCACCATGCCCAGATTTCGGGAAGTCTGTCCTCCTGCATCATTCTACCCATGAGGAAGACGCTGAATCCTTAACCTTTCTACAGCAAAATCCCCCTACGTACAATCTGTCACCAGGGCCTGCAGATTCTTCCTCATGTTTGAAGCACTTTCTTCGCTCACTGTTATTTCAAACATCCCATCCCAAACCAAATCTTTTAATCTTATCCTAAGACGCGGGTCAGACTTTTTCTGTAAATGCCCAGAAAATAAATATGTTTTACTCTGAAGGCAACGCAGCCTCTGATTCAAGTAGTCCACTCTGTCCTTTCAGCACAAAAGGAGCCAGAGAAATGTGTAACACATGGGCATGGCTGTGTTCCAATAAAACTTTATTTACAAAAACAAGCAGTGGGCCATATTTGGCTCATAGGCCCTAGTTTGTGAACCCCTGTCCTAAGAAACCTGGCCTCCAATCTCTCCCTGTTTCTGCCATCCTCACTCACGGATGCCCAGGATAATGTTCTTTAACCCTATTCATACTGCATTTTGCAGTTTTTGACAGTGCACAGAAGTAACTCCATCTACTTCAAGGTCATCAATCGAATTCAACAAACACTCGGTCACGGTTCCTTGTGAGTACACGTCCAGTGTGTGGAAGCCATGTGTGCCATCGCATTTTATTTAGCAAGACTGTAATGAAGCAGGTATTCTCACTATGCCGGCTTGACAATGAGAGTGGAAAACAAAACAAGAAATAAGACACATGAGTTAACTTGTTCAATGTCATCCCAGCAGCAAATGGCAGAGGGAGCATCTTGGCTCCAGATCAATTGCCCCTTTTTGCTCCAAATCAGAATGTGTCCTGATCATCCCCTCTCTAAACAGCTCCAGTCTAATTGTGTGTTGTTCCTGCTTCATTTCCTGGTCCCTTGGGCCAGTGGTTCTCAGTCCTGGCTGCCATTACAATCCCCTGGGTAATTTTTTACATAATATTGATGTGCACAGGCCCCATCCCCGATGACTGAGCTCAGAATCTCTGGAGGTGGGAATCTAGTTAGCATTTTTAGCAGCAGCCACCCTCATGGGGGTCCCCCTATAGAGTCAAGATTGAGAAACACTGGTTTAGGCATTTCCCTCCATCCTCTGTATAAGACACCATAAACCCCGTTTGCAAGAATGCCTGCTGGGGGCGCCTGGGTGGCTCAGTGGGATAAGCCTCTGCCTTCAGCTCAGGTCATGATCTCAGGGTCCTGGGATCGAGCCCCGCATCGGGCTCTCTGCTCAGCAGGGAGCCTGCTTCCTCCTCTCTCTGCCTGCCTCTCTGCCTACTTGTGATCTCTCTCTGTCAAATAAATGAAATAAAAAAAAAAAAAAAAAAAAGAATGCCTGCTGGCTCCTGAAGGCAAATTTAAGAAACGGCTTAGATGCAAAGGAAGTCTTGCATTGCCACACTTAATTCCAGTTTTGCTCTGACCCTGGGCCCCAGTTTCCCGGCCCATGTCTCTACTATATTCTTAGAACCGCTCTATTGTGTAACCCGGGATCTTTCTGATTTCCTAGAAGCTAGGCTACCCGGTGTTCTAGTTACTTCAAGCTTGGGGTTGTTTCGATTCTGTCAATGCCTCTCCTTCTGAGCTCCACTGGAACTCTTTCCAAAACAGCTCCCCCCACCCCCTGCTCCAGCTGCCAGACCTTGCAGCTTCCCTGGGTCCAGACTCCCCTCTTGGGGTCAACAGATCACTTTGTGCCAAATGAATTCTCCAATTTCTCACCTTCCATACAGGGCTGAGTTCAGTTAAAAAAAAAAAATTACAAAATTCTTAAACACAATCCTCTCCTTTCTAATTAACATCAAAATTTCACATCCTCCTTTAATACATTTTGAAATCACAAAATAAATATTGCAGCCAAAGTCACTTTAGAAAAATTTAGAGAACTCTACTTCATCTTAAATGTCTTTCTTTCTTTCTTTCTTTTTTTTTTTTTTTTTAACCATTTTGATCGCTGGATGCCTATGGGACAGCTGCATCTGAGATGGCACTAATTCTGGGCAGTTTACAAGCCAGAATAAGACATGGGCCTCAGCCTGGACATCTTCCTAATTCCAGAACTGTGGGACCAGATCTGCGGTAGGGAGGAAAATGGCAGTAGTAATAGGCAGAGAGGCTGCTCACTTGTTATGGGGTAAACAGGGAACATTTTACTCAAAAATTCCCCAAACTGATTTTCTGGAAGTTGTCTTGGCAACCAAAGCAAACTTGAGTTCCAGCAAAGACCTTGGAGATCTTCTGGCAAAGACTGAACAACAGTTAAGAAGACTGTTCCCCACAAGCTTCTAAAAAGAATTTGCAACCACAAAGCCACGGAAAGAAGCCTGGCTCTGTTTTGTCATAACAGGCTAGATGCAATTTGACTTCTCTCCTCCATGAAAGTATTTTCCAGAACCTTGTGTCTTAAAGAGCTTAAGTTTAGAAAATGACATTTTTAGGGGCACCTGCGTGGCTCAGTGGGTTAAAGCCTCTGCCTTCGGCTCAGGTCAAGATCCCAGGGTCCTGGGATCGAGCCTCACATCAAGCTCTCTGCTCAGCGGGGAGCCTGCTTCCTCCTCTCTCTCTCTCTGCCTGCCTCTCTGCCTACTTGTGATCTCTGTCTGTCAAATAAATAAGTAAAATCTTTAATTTAAAAAAAATGACATTTTTAGCACCAATTTGCTGTACCCATAGCTGGGTTTTTGCTCTAGGTGCTTAAAGTATATCTTAATGAGCAATGATATCAATGTTTTGCCCCTCGAAACTCTAGGTTCAAGGACCTCAAAGCTTCAAATGCCTTTTTTGCCAAATATCCTAAGTTTTGAGAGTTTGAGGCAGCTGGTCTTTGAATTACTAGTCTCAAAGCAGAGTACCCAAGTCTTTCCACTTCTAAATCTGGCCAATCCTAGCTCTCTTCGATGTCAAAGGAGTCTTCAAGTATGGAGAGAAGGACTTTGTCAGTAGCATTCAAAGCATCACCAAACCAGGCAAAGGATAAGGTATATAGTGCTTTATTTATTTTTTTATATATATAATTGCACAATTTGACAGTAGGGTTCAGTTCTTTTAGATCACCAGGTGGTTTAGGAAACAACTACTGGACACAGCATGTCCCGGAAAATGTAAGTAGATATTCTCTCCATATCTGAAAAACCAATGGGTGTGTGAGAGCATAATTCACATTCCAAATATCTCTGATTAGCTTCTGTCCCCATTTAACTCACTGAATTCAATCCCTTTTTGCATGGCCTCAAAGACACCCTGCTTTAGTGGTGGTCTCCAGTAGATGAGTTTGGAAGACAGTGTTTCCCCTTGCACAGGATCTGGAGTCACACTTCATAGGCAAGCAACAGTTAAACACAATCCCCTTTAATGGGAGCGTCATCAAAACTATAAGCAAAACTAGCATGATTTTATCCTTTGCAAAGCATGAACTGGCCATCCTCACCAGAGTCCTCAACACACTCCCTAACTCAGAAATATTTCAAGATTTCTTTGTTATTTTCTCCTTGGCAGTACTCAAGATGAGAGATTCTCTAAGTAGTTTTCCACTAATCTATTTTTTTCCCAAATATTAGCAATAAATGTGTTATTTTATATGAAATATTCATGGCCCTTATAAAACCCTACTAATACGTCCCAAGAGCGGCAAATCCTATGTGCTGGGGAGAATCATATCTTATAGTAAAAATTTTCAATGAGGTTTGATTTTTTCCAACTAAAATCTTGTTCAAATTAACAGAGCCACATAGGATGACTCTCTAGCAAGGTTTTAAAATTTTTACATTTGTCACGCTAAGGATGTTGAAAGCTATCCTTTTCTAAATATCTGAATCCCTACTCACTATAAAACTCAAACTGTCATTTTTGGTAGCCATATTAATTTACCAAAAAGGATTTTTTTTTTAATGGGGTGTATTGACAGTAATATCCAGTTTGGATAGCAGAGGGATGATTTCCCTGGCAGACAACAGGTGTTTCAAGGATACCAGGCAAATCAGCAAAACCCTGGCCCCCTCCCTTCCTGCTCCTTGATTCTTCCTTCCCAGTGCTTCTATGTCATTCTCCTTCAGGAGTGGAACATCCCAGGGAAAGTCAGCTCTATGGAAAAGAATTAGGGAGTCTTGTACAAAGGATCCAAAAGAATGACTGCTTTATAATCCTGAGTGTGTCTTTAATCAAAGGACATCCAACATGAATGACGGGGCTTTGCTCTCCTGGGGGAAGGAGAGGGGCTTACAGACCGCACACTCAGACTTCACCATTCTCCTCTGTGTTTGCAGGACCGCGATCTCAGGAATGTCTTGGGTCTATAACAGGGAAACTCAGTGTAAAACAGGACTCGAAGTCTCGAGTGCTCTTCATGCCCTATGGCGGGGATGGCACTCGGTCTGCCGCTCTGAAATGAGGCACATGCCAATTCGGAGCAAAAGCTCTCTTCAGCTGTGTTGCATGGAAGTGAGGATTTACAAAAGAGAAACATCCGTGCTCCCATTTCTGGTGTTTCAGGAGATTTAGTGTCAGTGAGGACTGGCTTGAGCTGCATCCCTAAGGAGGCCCTTCCACAAACCCATCTCCTCTACAGGCAACTGGTTTTGAGACAAAGTCACTGCCCTTTGCACAAACCCTCACCCAGCTGCCTGCGGCTATCACGTTGTGTGCAAGGCATACTGCGCCAGGGGAACCCAACTCTGGCCTGCCGTGCTTCTGGTCCAGTTCTATCTGGTAACGCACTAGAAGGAAGGGGCCGGAGGGCAGGCCAGCAGAGAGGGTGACGAAAGACCAGTAGGGCTCTTGGTTGACACGGGTTAATGTGAGCAACCGCCACGGAGCCCACCGATGGCACAAGCAGCTGCCCCGCGGAATATTCTAACACATTTCAGAAAGAACAGGGAGCGAGGACTTTTGTGACTGAGGCTGAGCCCCTCAATTGCATCCCTTTCCTGAAAACTGCCACATCCCCTAAATCAAGGCCATCGTCCTCAGCTCAACTGGAAATTAAAAACAAGAGCAAACAAGCAAAAGCCTGCCTGAACGTCCCCTTGCCTATAAATGACTGCCTCCTTTTCCTTGATCTTCTTTTCCCTTCTTCCCAAGTCTCCAAACCCCTTTTATCAGTTTGACTTACTTATATTCTAATTCTCATAAATATCTATAGGGAAACAAAGGAACAAAAAAAAAAAAAAAAAAAAAAAGGGAAAACCCTCATCATCCTACCCTCCCCCAACCTTTTTTTTTTTTTTTCTCAGTCATTCCTGGCAAATCCAAACCATCCCTAAGGAGGAAATCAGAAATAAAGTATAAGTTTTTATCAGGATAGCCTGGCAGGTGGGAGGGAGAGATGATTTTATCAGAAGCTCAGCTTGACAGAAATAACACTTTATCAGGATGGGCACTTGGCAAAGATAAGACATTACCAAGATCGAGGTAGATGTTCGGGTAAAATATAGTGCTAATACCTATTAAGCAAAACCTGCCATCTCTACTTTTGATGGGCTGTTATTGATCTCCAAGTCCTACTCCTGGGAGGACGGAGACTTTTTATAAGGCGTTTCCAACAGGAGCAGAAAAGCAGGGAGAATAAAAGAAGGCCCCTCAACTCAGCCCTGGAACAAAGGCAGGCAAGGCCTCGGCGAGTGGACAGGGAGCTGGGCTCGGGTGTGGGCCAGTGCTAACAGACACAGAGGCCCCAGGAGATGCCTCGATGGGAGCCTACAAGACAAGACCCCAATTCCAAAAAATGAGTCCTTTGAAGGACCCAGCAGAAGCTTTACTAAATGGAATGACCTCAGAGGCTGTGTCAGGATAGAGACTTTCTGGAACTGCTCTGAACACCCCTATACTTTATGACTCCATCTTCGGCCCTGAAGGGTACCTCAGAGAACCAGCGCTCTGTGCCATTATTTCCAAAGCCCTCCAAGAGCAGACTCTGTTCTAAGTTCCTGGGCAACACGACTGGCAACGGGAACGGGTATTAAGGGTTTGTGCTGTTTCCTTTGCAGGCCTTGTCACCTGGTGAGTTACCATGGACTCGGCCATTATCTGAGAAATCCCTCCTCGGAACCCTTCTCCCATCTGCCCAGGGTGACTCAGCCATTCCGTTCTTTTTCATGTCACTGGATTTCCTGCAACCTGTGACAACAGGGACCTGAGGTAATGGCTCTCATTACATCTGTGATACCTGTTTCTGGAACCTGCCTCATGCTGTGACTA